>NDGM011149991.1:0-18774 GCA_002564305.1 Octomys mimax | reverse complement strand
TCTAAGCAGGAAGGCCAGCTGGACGCCAGGCGGGCCACCGTCAGGAGGCTTGCAGGGCTGAGCGTTGGCCTTGTGGGGCAGCCTTCCTGCTCAGGCACGATGGCTATTATTGTTATTTAGTACCATCTGGAATTAAATCAGGAGAATATTGGACTTAATAGATAGTGCTCTGACTTGAAAATAGGTTTTTTTCCCCCGAAATAAATATTACTGACATAATTTATTTATGAACATTCTCCATGGGGCTGTCTCTACGCTGAGCACTAACCATACATTATTATATTTCATCCTCCTAACAACACCAATTGTCCTGGCTCTATACCCATAAAGAGGCAGACCCGAGAGGAGACCCTTGGATGCCAGAAGTGCCAAGGATAGAAGTACCTGCACCTGAGGAGTGTGTGAGCAGTAGCCCTGGGCCCCCCAGGCTGCAGAGGCAGCCCCCATGGGTCCTGGACTTCTGGCCAGCACACAGCTTCATTGCCTTCTGAAGAGGACAGGGAGGCCCAGAGAGGCCCTGGATCTGTCCAGCGTCACCTACTGTGTTGGCAGGGCAAGGACACCTGATCCATCTCCCACTGCCTTCATGTCACCAGATTCTCAAAGGAGCCTGGGAAGAAAGAAGGACCCACTTCAGAGCCAAGGATCAAGGCAAGAAAGCCTGGGGGGGGGGGTCAATGGGCTCCCTCGGGGTCCCTGGGAACCCCCAGTCCTCCAAGCCTGAGCTGTTCTCTTTGTCATCGCTAGCAGCTCTGCATTTCCAGGGGCTTCGGACAGCCAGGACACCAGCTTGGAGGCTGAGCTTCTTGGCATTTCCAGCAGCTTCTCTTACTCAAGCAGGCCTTTCTGTCCAAAGGGCAGCTGTGACGTGCAGAGCAGGCTGTGGTGTCAATATGAGGCCGGCATTGTACGGCTGGGGACAGACAATGCCCTTAGCCTGCTGTTTATTTATAAATCTGCCCGGCGCTCACCACAGCCTTCACATGCAGCTTCTCCCCAAATGCAAATCGGCTTCTTCCTGTAAGTCAAACCAGCTTGCTCGAGCTGATAAAAATCATCCTAAACGGGCTCCTTTATCTCCCCAATGCAGAAGGTCCCCTGCACCCACACCTCCCAGAAAGAGGAAGATGTCCCACTGCTGCAAGGACGGAGGCACAGGGGCAACCCTGGACAGGGGGAGACCTGAGTTCAAATCCTGCCACCAACACGGTCTAGTTTTGCACAGTGCGGTGACCACGTATCACCACAGCCATTCACAGGGACTGTCCAACAGAGACGCAAACAGTCCCTCCCTCCCAGGGTGCACCGGGAAACTAAATGTGAGAACTTGCACTTGAGCTGCTGGTCACCTTGAGCTGCACAAGAAGTCTCCTGGACTTGGCAGTGGTGGGGGCAGTGGCACTGGTTAGGAATAATTAATTTCTGTCACCCATTCACTCTCTGGCTGGGTGGCTCTGGAACAGTCCCTTTTGCTCTCTGAGTCTCAGTTTCCATGCTGAGTGGCCTCTGCCCTATTGGTGGCCAGCTCAGCTCCTCAACCACCTGCTTCATACTGAAACAGTGCTGGGAGTGCTGTTTCCGGTGCTGTCTCCTCACTCACTCAGGGGCTCTGTTATCAGACAAACGGAATCTGTTTTTAAAAGCCCCCAAACCCCATGTTACAGAAAAGCAAGCTACCTGACCTGCTATCTGCAGCTGGGGTTGGGATGTGAATGTCACTCAGAGGTTTGTTGGGTGGGAGGGAGACGCAGACAGGAATCAGATAAGGCTGGGTTACCAAGGAGACCAGTAAGGGTAGTGGCACACGGGACACACAAGTAAATGCAAAATGGCCCTAGAAGTCGCCAGAGACCCAGAGCCATGCAATGGAACCTGTTGGCTTTGGTCCCAAGGCTTACAAACCAGTGTTGTGGGGACACTGTCATGACAACAGTCCTGCCAGGTGACTGGAGCCCTGCCCACAGAAGATGCCCTTAACCACACCCAGGCCCGGCTCACTCTCCTAGCCGGGAGCCCAGCACACATTCCTTGAGGGCCAGTGGGGTGGGGGCAGGAGTTCTGGGGTGTGCTCGGACACAGAACAGAACACCAAGGCCTAGAAAAGCAGGTGACTGCCCATGGCCATGTGTCTTGGTAATAAATCTCAGGTCCTAAGTGAGCTCCAATTGAGAAAACCTATGCAAGCCAGAGGCCCCCAAAGGGCCATGTCACAGACTTTCTAGAAAGGGGGAAACTCCAACAATGTCAGCACACAGGGGCCATCCCCATCCCTTCCTTGTGCTGCTCCATTTGTTCCTCCTCAGCTGCACAGGATGGGGCAAGGGTGCCACTGGGTCTCCTTGCTCCGCAGGCTGAGTACAGGGGCCTTCCAGCCAGCACTCCATCCACCTTCAGAATCCTTGATGTCTCCTTGCTTCTTGACCTGGAGGAACTGGAAGGAGGTGAGCCTCCCTAGCCCTCCCACCACTGCAGGGGACAGGCTGGTACTGAGAGCACCCAAGGGACTCAGGGGCCACTGTAATTAGCAGGGCTCCAGTCTCCTCTAACCCTGGCAGCTCCCTGAAGCCAGACTAATCTCCTAAAGCACTGCTGTCCCTGCCCTCCTGCTCAGTACAGCCTCCTCACCCGCAGGATAAGTTTCCTCAAACCCTGCCTTCCCTTGGGTCCCGGCCATTCCCAAGATGCAACCACCATTACTCCCTTAAAGTCCCTGGTGCTGGCCGAGCCACCCTCAGGACCCCCGCATGCACATCCCTTCCTCTCTTCCTACCTTTCCACCTCCCCTGCTTCCCTGCCCTACAGTAACCAGAGCTTCTCCATCCTCAGAACTCCTCTTAAATGCCCCCTCCTCCAAGCAGCCCACGGTCACTCGGCAACCCCCACCCCAATTTCCCTGGCACCTTCAGCGCTTATCTTTCCCCTTCTGCTAAACTGCTGAAGCTCCTGGGGGGCAAGGTGTCAGGACTTTTTTTTGTGCCATCTTTCCATGCAAAAACCAGCGCCTTCGCCTGTGCCTGGATAGCCCCTGTGCCAGCAGTTCAACAGACAAAGCCCTGGCCTTTGAAAGTCTGGAAGCAGCCAAGCCACGGCAGCGGGTGGAGGTGGAGACAGCAGACGGTTGTGGTGGTATAATTTAGATATCAAATGTCTAAGGCGGGGCTTCTGGAGGTGACTGGATTGTGAGGATGCATGTCATCAGCAGGCTCCGCCACAGAAGAGCTCTGCGCCGTGAGGAGGCAGGCCTGGGGAGCGGTGGGTCACGCCTAGAAGGGTCTGTTTTGTCCCAGCTCCCCCCTCCCTTCTGTCTATCCCTGGCCACTGTGATGTGAACAGTTTGCCCGCACCCTGGCCTGCTACCATGTCGTTCTGGTCTTGGAGCCAGCTGGTTATGCACTGGACCTCTGAAACCATGAGCCAAATAAATATCTCCTTTTCAAAGCTGTGTGGTATTTCATCCCAGAGAAGGGAAAGGGACTAACAGAGGGTGTAAGTAGTCCGAGGTGGGAGCCCATTGGGAAAGCCCATGCACCAAGCAGAGGGCCAGCCTGGGGAGGTGTTCCAGCCTGGCAGGCTGAGATCGTGGGCGGTGATGCTCCTCAGGGTTCAGGACAGAGGAGGCTGGGTGGGAAGAAGGGCGCAGCTGGGTGCAGGTGGCTCCAATGACACGGGACACTGTTGGCACAGGTGACAGGTGGGCGGCAGCACCGGACCCTGCTAACAAGGATGCAGGTCCCACCCTGGGGCCCAGGCCAAATGGTCCTCAGAGAAAGCTGGTGAGATGTGAGGCTGGGCAACCCAGCCTCGGGACACTCACTCGCCCCGTGCATACAGTGGGTGGGCCCTCTCTGTCTCCGCGTTTCTGAGCAGCCTCTCCAGATGGAGCCGAGATGGAAACACACCGCTCACACTGCTGGCTCCCAGCCCAGCAGCCCGGCCACTCCAAGACTGCAATGGTCTCGGCGAATGGTTTCATTGTTCTCGCATCACCAAGCCTTCTCTGAAGCAGGGCACAGACCTCTGGAGAAATAAATAAATGGGATCCTACATGCCAGGGAGGTGCCGCCCATTGCACTCCCACTCCAGCTCTCTGCCACCCTGGTGGGTGGCATGGGCCCATTACCGCTCCCTGGCTCACACTCCAGGATGGTACAGACAGAGAGAGGGCTTTCTGCCCCAAGCACCACTCCTCTCAGGGGCAGGAGCTCCCTGGAGGCCTTGGGCCATCTCACCATGGCCACAGCAGGCCAAGTCCACCCGGGGCTAGGCGCAGCCCCTCCAACTGCAGTGCCTCCACACTTTGTAACCTCCCTCCTTCTGCTCCAGAAAAAACGCAACATGGGAGGAACCAGTCTATGAACCTCCATCTCCCCCAGGCTTGCTCTCCCATCTGTAAAACGGGGCAGTTAATCCAGTGACAGACCACTGTCCCGCGCATGCCCGCCTGCAAGCTAACAGCTGCCCCAGAGAAGTCGAGTCAGGGATGCACCAAAGGCAGAGGGGAGAAAGCAGAAGGCAGGCGGGGGGGTGAGGTCGGCTGTCCATGGCAGCAGAAGCCTTGAGAGCTGGTAAAAGGCTTAATCCTGCATAATGATTTACAAAGTGACAAGTAAAATAGATTTACTGTGACAGCTTGAAAGGAGAACCACAGAAATAAAATGACACTCTGGCTCATCCAGTCTCTGCAACCTGTCCCCTCCCCTCCAAAAACCAGGAGTCTCACTGGCACATATACAGCAGAGGCACCTGGGTAAAACGGACAAGGTGGCCTGGGGTGGTGAGGGGGAGGGGGACAAAGGAAGAGGCAGGTCCGCCCTGCGTCCCAGGAGCAGCCAGTGACCTTGCTCCTGCCTGGTCCATGCCCTGCTTGCAGGTGCCAGTGCCTACCGCCCCAGTACCCCAGCTCCCACCTGCTCCCAATGGACCAATAGAGCAGTCTTAGGGCTCCACTGGGCTCCAGGCCCAGGAAAAGGGGACTACTGTTCACCTGGAAGGAGGCAGGACCCAGCACTAAAACCAATACCAAGCACAACAGAGGCAAAAGCACCCACAGCCCAGCTCATCTCGGATAGGACAGTGAGCTGTTTCACCGTCCACGCCAGTGTCCTGACTCTGTTTACCCAAGTGCAAAGGAAGCAGAGTCACTGGGGCCAGAAGGACCCAGCGGGCAGGCACTCCCCCCGCTAGCCTTCAGAGGCAATCTGCCCTGGGATATGGACACCACATGCTGCCTGCAGGTTGCCACCCACCTCCACAGAGCCGCAGGGCAGAGGCACTTGCTCAGGGCTCCCCTGTTGGTGGGGCAGAGGCGGCGCCTTGTCCGCACCCACAGACTCGGACAAGGCCCCATGCAGGAAGAGACCAGATTCCTTCTGGTAGCTGAGGGACCCCTCCAACCTCCAGCTCCCTCTGGATCCTGATGATGCCAAGCCCTCCAGAATATGCTATGAGAACACGGAGTCCCCTGAGCACTGCGATGGTCCCATGGTGTTTGGGTGGACATGGACAGGGGCACATGTGCAGCGAGACCGCTTGCCAGGAGACAGGACCTCTAGCATCAAGCCGACCTCAGGCTCACACCTGCTCACAGCGCACCCACTCCCCAAGACTACTCCCCAGTGTATGGCAGAGAGGACATGGCCAGGGAGGGAGGGACAGCAGGCAGACGCTGGCCTGGGGACTCCCAAGCATCCTGCAGCCTCCACCAAGCACTGGAGGGGCAGGGTTCCAGGGGAGGTCCTGCAGGCTCCCATGTATCCCTCCCTGTCACCCTTTCCTTGACACCTGGCAACTCCCAGCTCAGTGAGACGTCGTCCTGCACAGTCACTGACAGCGCCAGGGATGTGCCCAGGCAGGCCAGAGCCCCATGTTTACCCAACTGCGGTGGCCCTCCCTCCACCCGCCCCGGCACTGTGGCAAGCTGGAGCTCATGTGCCCGTGCGCCTGCAGGCTGGCCCATGCGTGGGCCGTGAGCACCAGGCCCAGGTCTTGCCCAGGGTCTTGCCCAAGAGGCCCTGCGGCCTGGCCCAGCTGCTGCTTTGGCGAAGCCAACTCTCCCAGGAAGCCGAGCGGGAGGTGGTACGGGCTCTGCTGACTCAGAGGCGTCGGACCCAGCAGCTTTGTGCAAAACAGTCAGGCTGGGAGGTACTCTGGGAGCCCAGCCTGGCCCTCACTGCACCCAGGCAGCTGCGACCCCACACACCGACACTTGTGCCTCTTGTTCAGGCAGGGCATATGGGCCATTCCCTGAGTGCCCACCCAGAGCACACACACACTTCTTCCAAACCTCGGAACCACCAGCCAGACCAGGGGCAGGGACGTGGCACTGGTCATCGAGGCAGAAAGCACCATGGATGGAATACACGCCAAGAGGTCAAAGGTGGGGCTGTCAAGTGTGCGCCTGAGCCTGCCTGTGGCCGAGGTCCCTCAGGGGACTTGCCATGCTGATGAAGAAGCAGCCAGGAAGAAGGAATGGCAGCAGACTGCACAAAGGCAAGCTGAAGTTGGAGAGGGTTTTGTAAGATGCCCAGGAGTTCACCAGGCAGACAGAGCAGAAGGCAACAGAACAGTGCTATTGGGACCACCAAATAAAGGGCCTTGAATGCCAGGCTCAGGAACAGGAAAGTCTGAGGGCATCCCAGGCAAAGTGGAGGAGGTGACAGGAGCAGAGGCATCCTTTATTAAAGCCCACACTGGTCAAGTGGAAAGACAGAGGAGGGCACGGGGACAGGACGCCCACCTGGGTGGACAGGAGGGTGGCTTTACAAACACTGGGAAGGTGGTCAGTCCCTGTGGGCAGGGCAATAGGGACAGAAACCCCGTGTCTCAGGCTGCAGGCCTGGGAAGGAGTCAGGGTGACTCCCAGGCTTGAGCCTGAGCTGCGAGGCGACCACAGCCCTACTCCTCATCCCTATGGTGGCTCTGTGAGAATCCGAGCAAGCACCTCACCTTCTGCCGTAAATGTATAGTAGGAGAACCCACAGCGACCCCAGTGTGAACCCCAGCCCGAGGTGCGCAGCAGGCAGCGTGTGCTACCGCACACAACCATCCTGGCCGGCTGACGCAGCGCCATTAAGTAAGCAGTGAGAAGGGCTGAGGCCTGCAGCTCGGGCAGGTGGAGAAGACATAAAATCGAATGCACACGGGTGAAAACACTTACCAAGGCAACCCAAGGGGAGTGTTTACTAGCCTTCCTTGTCTTTTCAGCATGACACATTTCTATAACGTGAGAGGCAGAATGTGGCTTCAATACAGTAAAAGTAGCTGCTCCAACAAGGCAAATAAAGGAAACGCAACAGTCCCAGCCAGGGATTGGCCAAAGGTACAGGAAACCAATCCTAATCAAACAGCGTGCAAAATAAATAAATGAATGAATGAATGAATGAATGAATAAATAAATAAATAAATAAAATAAACTGACAAGGTCTCACCATATCATTCAGGCTGGCCCTGAACTCAAAATGTAGCCCAGGCTGGCCTTGAACTCATGGCAATCATCCTGCCTCAGCCTCTCGAGTGCTAGGATTACAGGTGTGCACCACCACATCCAGCTGACTTTTTCTTTTTTTTCTTTAAAGACCCTATATGCCGAGTAAATGCCGGCAAGCAAGCCTAACAGTGAAATTCGCTCCGGGGGACCTCACTGGGGTTCTGGCCAGCTCAGCCATGTGGGCAGCTGGGGTCCACCCACACAGCACCTCCACTCCAGGGATGTAGCTGGTGTCAAGCAGAGCAGCAGGCAGAATGCAACAGGCCAGGTGCCCTAGGAACACCCCTAAATGTCCCACACGGGAGGAAGGGCAGGGGAACTTGCCTGTGTCCTTCCACACAGAGACAACGGCAAGGCTCGGGCTTAACCAAAGGGAGCCTCCAAGGAAGGCTCTCTGGTGCCCACGCGGGCACCAACGGGGAGGAGAGCCAAGGATCTGCCCAGGCTGGAGGCGGGGCAGAGGCAGAGATGGAAAAAGGCTCTCACCTAATCCCCACAAGAGCCCCCTCCAGGCTCAGTGCTGTCCTGATGGGCTCTGTCCCATCCAGTACTAGAACCTCAGGGGGTGCTAAGGGCAGCAAAGACATCTCTGGATGATGGCTCCTAGGGTCCCTGATCCCTGGGCACTGCCCAAGCTGGATGAGGGATTCAGCCCAGGACCAGGTGCTCCTCATCCCCCTCCTTGATGCTAAGGTGCAAACCCAGGGCCAGCAAGCTCTCCACTGCTAAACCCCAGGGCCGTCCACACTTACATTTCCTCACAAAATGGGGGCCCACGAGTGTCTCTGGGGCAGCACCCATGTCCCCCACCACTAGCATCCTGCTGAGTGTTTCCAAGGGGCTCTGGAGGACACGAGCTATTGGCTTCCACATCCCTCCTAGGTCCTTCTACCCATTTTGTCAATGAGTGAGGGGGGACTCTCCCAGTCACTCCTAAGTGCCAGGCAAGGGTTGGGCCCATGACAGGGGCAATGGCAGTGGCGGCAGGCTTAGGGCCAGTGCTGGGCATCTTGGACCTTTGGCCTCACTGTACTGGACAGGCCAGATGCATGCTCCACAGGCAGGTGTGAAACTCCAAGAGCGCTCTGCTCCGTGCTGCAGGGCCAAGGGGGCGGGTACCCACTGCTGGGTTCAGCTTTGTGCTTTGCTAACTCACAGCTTCTGGGCAACCAAGTGGAGAGAAGAGACAGTGAGAACACGATGCCCACTCACTCAACCACTGTGGGCAGGGGGCGAGCTCTGGGGCCAGCCAAGGACACACTAGCCACACAGGGCAGGTCGGGGCCTCATGGGCAATGCAGAGAGCGCAGTGTCCAGCAGATGAAAGGGCCATCCCAGCCAATACTGGCTCAGGCTGTCTCTAGGGAAGGAGGTGACCCTGAGCCTGCACGGGTTCAGACCAGAACAAGCTGGCCCGGCTCCCCCAACCCACTACCCTCCTGCTCACCTTGGCAGGCAGGACATCGCTCCTCGTGGCTTTGGAATCCAATTAGCTATCCTGGGTCAGCCAGGCCACCAGGATTCAGATCCTGGAGATATCTGACCCAGGCAGGTATCTTGGGAAAAGAGGCCCACTAAGGACAAAGGGCTGCCCGTGGCCCTGTGAAGATTGGAGCCACAGGGGTTGGGAATGTTTAGATAGAGACCCCAACTGTGCCAATGTGTCTGTCTAACAGATGGGTAAACTGAGGCTCGGGACAGGACTAGGCCTGCCGAAGGTGGATTACCAATTCTCCCAGAGTGGTCTTCCTGGGTTGATCCCACAGTCAAGACAGAGCCGCCTTCTGTGACCCCAACCTCAACTTCAGGAAGTTGCAACACTTCCTCGGTTCCACAGTAACCGGCTACTGCTTCAGGAATACACTGAAATGTTTTTGTTCCCTCCTCTGTGCTGCCCGGCACGGGGCCAGGCAGTGAGGACACAGAGCGGAAAGAGGGGCTACGGAAGGGGGGCACAGTCCTAGCCCCAAGCCGCGTTACCCAGGGCTCCGGAGAGTGGGAGGACAGGCGCGAGAGGATTCTCAGTGCAAAGAAGTCCGCAGTGTACGAGAGTATTGGGGGAAGGGTCAGAGGGGTGGCTTTGAGCTGGGCTCCTGGGGATGTACAGGGCTTACCACATTGGGGGACAAGGCTGGAGGAACTGGGATGTGCAGGGGCTTGAGGGGCACTGGAATGCCACAAAAGCATCATGGGACAAGACTGCTCAGGAGACTAGGGGAAGAATTGGCCTGGAAGGAGGATGGAGGCTGAGGCAGAAGGACAGAGCTGCACAAGTAGACCAGGAAATAAAGACCCTTCCTGGGCCTCTGCTTCTCCAACTGTGACTTGAGCATCTTCTGACAGAGGGGGACAAGAGTAGCTGAGCTTAAAAGGGAAAGGAGTTGGGCGTGGTGCTGCACACCCTAAATTCCAGCACTCAGGTGGTGGAGGCAGGAGGATCCCCAAGAGTATGAGGCCAGCCTGGCTACCTAGTAAGGCCAGATCCCTAGGGCCTGCTTTCAGCAGGGGCGCAAGTGTTCCCAGTGGGCTTCTGTACACAGGCTCCATTAATTCTCAGATTCATGCCCAAGCCTGACCTTTCTTAGCACCTCTGCTGACCACCTTGCTCCAAGCCAGTAGCATCTTTCCTGAGTTACCATGAAAGATGCCCTGCCAGGCAAGGGATGCAGGTCAGCGGCAGAGCACTAGCACACCCACGTCCTAGGGGCTGAGCCTGGGGACCACATACACACACACACACACACACACACACACACACCCATGTCTCCCCACTGGGAGCAACTGCCACATGCTCTGTTCTCAGTGCCCCAGCCACAGGGATCAGCTCTGCGGCATGGCAGAAAGCCTCAGCGTGTCACTGAAAATCCTCTGGTGGCTGCTGGAGCACTGAGCGTGAAGTCAGCAGGAGCTTTTCCTGGGCTCAGCGAGAGCCTCTGCGACCTGGTCCCTGGGCACTGCCGACCTCGGTTTCTGTTTCCCATCTTCTCCTGCTCCAGCCAGCCATGCAGGACTACCCTGTCCTAGAGTATGCCCTGCATGTACCTGCATGGCGGGGCCTTTGTAAGCAGCATCCCATCTGCCTGTGGACAGGATTCACACACACACACACACACGAATGCACGCATGCGTGAGTCTTTGGGGTCTCCGCTGACATGCGGAGACCTTCCTTGAAGCCTTCCTTGACCGCACTGACAACCTCTAAATTCACGCCTCCCGCCTCCCCACGTCACCTCCTCCTGGTTTCTTGCTCGCTGAGCACCTCTCAGAGCTCAGGACATCACTGCAGTTGACTTGACATCTATCTCATTTGTTTGAATGGGAGTGGGGTGTGTGTGTGTGTGTGTGTGTGTGTGTGTGCTCCTTCCTAGAGTCCCCCCCCCTGTAGCCTCAAGGTCAGATGCACAGCAGGTATTCAGTGCACTCAGCACGTGAATAAATGGACTCATCCTTCCTGGTGGAAGGGCAAAGTATCTCAGGCACCCATCTCCCCAGGAGCAGAGCACTGGGGCTTGAGACACTCAGGGACAGCTGGTCCAGACTGGTGTGCAGACCCCTAGCAGAAAGCAAACACATGCTGGTCCCCGTGCCTGGCTCCCCAGGCCTCACAGGGAAGCAGGGCCTGGTCTGGGGAGGAGGCCCCTTTCTGATGCACTTGGCTTTGGGCACCAAGGACAGCCTGAGAAGCAGTGTGGAAGCAGGAGGCGGCCAGCCCACTACAGTGGGGGTTTCGTATTCTGGTAGCTCTTTGTAGGGCTCCTTCCTCCTCTGGACCTCAATCTCCATGTCCGAAAAACAGGAATGGGAAAAGCTGCCAATGGTCTGGGGAACCCGGCTCTTTGGGGCCTGGGACGGATCGTGCCAGGGAGGGAGCCACAGCCACAGATTCTTGCTGAGAGGACACTGTCTTTACAACTCTCCTCCAAAGACAACCACTTGTGGCCAGCTGGGCCAGACCAGAGGGGTGTCTTGTGGCTCCCAAGGACCCTTTGTCTACTCCAAGTGACAGTCAGCCAAATCCAGGGCAGCCCTGTTTGAGCCCACAGAATGAGGGGACATGGCCTGCTAGAACCAGCTGTCCTCAGAGACCACAGCAGACATCACCTGCCCCTGGCCCAGGGGCTCCAGGGAGCTGAGGCCCCAGGAAAGGCCAGGGTCCCCACAGCTTCATAGGGACCTCTTCCTGCCAGGGCCTCATCCCAGCAAAGGCTCCCACGGTGACAAGGCAAGGCTGAGCCCTGGGTGGATGGCCAGTGCCCTCGGTATCAGTGCTAGCTCTGCAAGGGACCTGTCCCTGCTGAGGTCATGAGGGGTTGGCCTGGACAACCTCCATGGTCTGTCTGCACCCATGTCATCATCACCGTGTTTGGTAAGAAGACACTACGTCCCTAACATGACAGTGACACAGGACAGCATGTGACTCTGGGTGGTGTGCAAAGGATAAGCCCTCCCGTTGCTCTCCCAACAGCCTGAAGGCATGCGGCTGCAGCAGAAGGCAGTGTGGACTCCAGGTGAGCTGCGCTCCCCACAGAGTGCCTGAGTTGTGCAGCCTGAGGACACTGCAGGACATGCCCTGGCACAGTGGCAGGGTGAGCGGGGAGGCAGTCTGGGAAGCAGGCACTAATCCCAGCCCCACCCCCACCTGGTCACCTCCCAGCAAGGGCTCCAGTTCACAGCCAGCAGAGGCCAGGAAGCTGGACCACCACCCTGTCCCACTAGCACACGTGACCTTGCTGATCCGCCGATGCCAGGCCACTTTCTTCCCTTCAGGCCTCAGGGATGCTGTTGGGGCCTCCCTCCTAGCTGACTTCCGTGACTCAAATCCAAGCCAGTCCTGGCATCGCCGAGACTCTTACCAAAGGTGGACAGGGAAACTAAAGAGGACCGTGGGCAAATAAGAAAAGCCACTGCCTCCAGAGAAGCCACTTTGCCTGCTCTAGCCCTGAGCTCATCTGGAGAGAAATCTGGGGAACACAATCCCTCCAGAGTGAGTTCCTAGAGCCAATTTCCCCATTTCTCCATGTCATGAGATACACATGGGACACAGGTGTCCTCCTGGGCTGGAACATGACCTGGAACTTGCCAGAAGGAGGAGCTTGTGGGAGGGGAGGAGCAGCCAATCTCTGGGGTGCAGCATATGGGAGGATGTTATTTGGGGGTGATACACATAGGGTATATGCCATTCATTCGCCTCACAGCCATTGGCTGAGGTGGCTAAAGAGGTCACTTGTGGTTTTGAGAATCACAGATCCCAGGAATCCAAATACGAGAAGTGTGGGGGCCCTAGGATAGGGTAGATCACAGGTCTTAGGTGCCTCTGGGGAGCAGGCTATGAGGCAGGCCTGAGAATTCTGGGCCCATGAGGATTTCACCCCCAGAACAGGCCCATTCCCTTCCCTAAAGGGATCTGTCTGGCAGATGAAGCACAAGCAGAAATAGGGCATCAAGCAGGAGAGAAATGGACACTCAACTCGCAGGGTCATGACCCCAGCCCAGGACAGGATCCGAGAATCACAGCAGAGTGTCCTGCTCTTCTTCTCTGGGATCAGAAACACAGGGCCATCCCGGGGCCCAAGAGCCAGTGGCCAAGACATCCCTCAACTCACTTCCTGCCAGCCACAAAGCCCATTTCTCAGAACCTAGACACAACAACCATGCCTGTATACCAGGGAGGTGGTATGACTCATCCATGGTAACAGAAAAGGGACACTACCCACGGACCTCCGGGCCAAGCCTCTCGAAGACCACGGGTGCTCCTGTGATGACAGGGTTCCTCTGCACTAAGGAGAGAACACAAACCCAGGCAATGTGGCCAGCACCATGGAAACCGGCCTCCTGACCCCTCAGGGAGCTCAAACCAACCGTGCTGGCCTTCCTGGAAGAGGGAGTGGGTAGGGACTTCCCTCGTCACCCTCATCCCTAGCATTTTCTTGGCACAATGAGCCCTGACTTTTGGTGTACCTCCTAGAAGCCTCGACAAGTTAGTTTCTAGATGAAGTCAGCTCTCCCAGGAGGCCATACCTGCCTGCCACTGTCCCAGCCCTTATTCCAGGTAGAGAGCCCAGAGCGGTCAGTGAACCTGGTCAGGTCTCCCCCATTCCCCTAGCCTCAGTGAAAGCCGGGATAGAGGCAGTCATTAAAAATGTCTTCTCTGCAAAAGAGGTCACACACTGAGCTGGTCTGGAAGGGTCTGTGGTCAGGGGGATGACCACACAGCAACGCCACCCACTCACGGGCTAGAGACTCTAGATCCTTGGACTTGGCCCCCAGTTGTGACATCGTCTCCTGGTGCCCACACTGATTTAGGGATCTGAAGAAAGCTGTGGATCACTTCTGTAGGTAAAGACCAGGTCACAGGAGTGGCCTGGGGATTAGGGCCGTGTCCCCCTCGGGCCAGATTTAGGTTCTTCCATTTGAACAGCTGGCAAGTCTTTAAGGTCCATCAGCAGGGCCGAAGCAGAGGTCCCAGTCCTTTGCCCAACTGGCCTGGCCTTTGGGACTGCCCAACCAAAACAGATTTGTATTCTGGTAACAAAAACAAGGAAAGAAGAGGAGGCGATAAAGCGGCAGACAGCTGCAGGCTGGTGTAGGGAACTTAGGGGGAAGAGCCAGGAAGGGGCCTTAGGGAGAACTCCTGTGCATGTGGGCCTGGCCCTGGCCTCCCAACGAGAGACCCCTGGGGAGGGGGTGGTGCCAGCAGGTAAACCACCCCAGAGCCCAGCCGCAACGCCAGAACATTTAGCCCGGGACTTCAAAAAAAAGGTCCCACTGGCATCCTCAGTGTAATTTTGCATTTGGGGCTCCACGGTGTGACAGGAGCCAATGCTACTGTTTGCTGAGCACACTCGCTACCTGCAGTACACTGGGTACACTGTCCCCTAACTCCAAGGAGAAGGCAGTGTGACCCAGCTGCTACGTAAGCAGTAAGTCTTTAACAGACATGGAGGCTGAGGTCAGAGAAGTAAAAGATAACTTGTGGCCGAGAGCTGACCCCAAGCCAAGGGAAAAGGGTGGAAACAACTGCATTTCTCCAGGGATGTTGGCATGCACGACCCTGACGGCACACCTTGGGTACGTTGTCTGAAAGGTGCAAATAATAGGACACAGCTGGCACACTCCATGTCCACACCCAGACCCCACACCCCAGGGTCTTGCTGTATGGCCTGTGACAGTCATGTACAGCTCTGGGCTTGGGGTTCCTCCACCTGTGAACCAGAAGGGTGGGGAGGTTCTCAAAGGCATTTCCCACTTGCAAGGCCCGGAGAAAACTTAGGGACTCTCCTCCAGAGGTGTCTGAGCCCAGGCTGCTGGTTGCTGGCAGCTGTGTGCCCAGCTTCCCAGTTGTGGTCAAGGTCCACTGTGGGCAGGGGTGGGAGTGGGGCAGGGGCCCTGCAGGCAGGGCAAGGTCCAGGCCATGGCAGGCCCTCCCTCCTGAGTACTACTCACCTGGGCTGGCACGGTGACTCCAGGGTAGAGAGAGAAGGCTTCTGCCTGTTTTCCATCACAGAGGAAGTGACAGTAGGAATAAGCCAGCCTGCTATTAGCCCCGCAAGGAACAAAGCCAGCACACAAGGGCTGGGGCAGGTGGGAAAGCCACCTAACCTTCCCACTGAGACCCTGCCCTCCCTGGAATGATTCTGTGGGATATGGCTACCCCACAAGGCGGCCCACCTTTGAAGACACGTGCTGCGGGGTTGAGGCTCTCAAGCTACTGGGAACACCCCATATGGAACTCAGAGGCAAACCCCTCCTTCAGCAGGGCTCCCAGAGCAGGGCAGAAAGAGTGTGTATTTACGTGCTTGAAAGAGCAGAGAAGGGGGCTGGGCCTGGCCAACAGTAGATGCTCAATAAATGTTTAATGAGCGCCTGGGCTGGGAGAGACCGGGTTCCAGGCCTGGCTCTGTTGCCCATTCAATGCTGACCTTGGATGAAGCCAACTGGGGTGTGTTTTCGAAGCTTCAGTGTACAGGGCTAGAAAAGAAAGGCCAGAGTAGGTAACCTAACGAGTGTCCCTTATTCTCCATGCTTAGGAGCCCAAAGCCCAGTGCCAGAGCGGCGCTCCAGCTCCTCTGCCTGCTGCACCCCAGCTCTGGAGGGTAGCACAGGGTGCTAGGGGGCAGGGATCCAACCCTGCAGGTAGAGCAGGGTGAGGGGATAAGAACTGGGCTGGGGAGGAAAGAGGACAGAGAGGGGGTGCAGTCTGTGTTCAGGCCAGAAACCAAAACAGACTTCTGGAAGAAAGAGCCACTGAACGGACAAAGCCATCAGGCTCCACGCCCTCCCCCACCCCGCAGCTTAGCCATTTCCTGGTGTGCAATGAATTGGACAAGTGTCTGGGAAAGACAGGGTAGGCGTGTGCGTGTGTGTGTGTGTGTGTGTGTGTAGACACCAATGTACACGCCTGGGGGAGGGGAGGGAGGACAGGTAGCTGCCAAGCGGGGCATGGGCCAGAGAACACGGGAAGCCCCTGGGTCCCCATCACTCAGACCAGACATGGCTGGGTGGCTCACCAACCCCTGGGGATCCCAGTCCTGCCCTACAGTGTCCTCCACAAGCAAAGAGCACAAATCAGGCCACCAGTCCTTGTCAACCTGCTGCTGTCAGGTAGTAGGGCTCTCAGCAAGCAGGGCTGTTGGCAGGTCTCTGCCCTCTGTTGGACCTCAGTTTTCCCCCTAGTAGTGTGAAGAATCTGAGCTAGAAGATCTTGAGAACCACCTCTCCTCTGACAGTCAAGATGCCACGGAAAAACACACACTTCCCATCCTTCACCCTCCTGCACCCTGGAGAGCTAGGAAGGTAGTGCTGGTCCCCAGCCTCTGTCTCAGGACAGGGCTAGGGCACAGCAGCTTCCCACACCGTCTGTCCTCAACAGCCTGCCACAGCCAAAACCTTGAAGTGGTTACAATTACAGCCAGGCTAACAGGATTAGGGGAGCGGTGAAATCTAAGAAACCTAATTAGCTCAGACACCCCGGCCTCCCCTGACACAATCCTGCAGTAACCCCGGCAGCTGAGCCCAACGGGTGGGGTGGCCCAGGGCCTTCTCTGTCCCCTGTACAGGTGAGCTGGGCACAGTGCGCTTGCCCAGCTGCCTGCTGTCCTGCATCACATCAGCGGCAGCCTCAACCTGTAGTGGCACTCGGCTGCGTTCCACAACACCAGGCACAGGGATACAGAGCGCAGGGCAGATGGAACCCAAGGGCCCAAGCCCAGCCACCCACCTGGCCTGGAGACCTGCTCCACCAGAAGAAGCCATCCTCTTTAGCTATAGAAGCTGCAGCAGCCCAGGGGATCTTAGGGCTGGAAATACCTGTGTCCTGCTCCAGAGCCACGGCCAAAGGTGAACACGTTATGCAGAAGGCCAGGAGTGGTCAAGGCAACGCATAAGGATCTGCACAAGTTCCAGCTGCAAGAAACTGTGCCACAAGCACGGTACACCCTGCTGCCCAGTGGGGGCAGGTGGACAGCTGAGGCCCACCTGCAGCCTCTCTCTTGTCCCAGCTCCTCCCATTCCTGCGGTCCATACTGGCTCCTGCACCTGAGCCCCCAGGGCTCCCACTCTGTGGGCCAGGATGGGCATAGCATGGAGAGCTGATGCCAGCTGAGTCCTGGCTTTGCCTCAAGTCCTTTGACCTCTCCAAGCCTCCGTTTTCTTCTCTGTTCAATGGGGGTAATCCCAACCAGCAGTAAGCTCCTGCTGTTGTTATCAAGGCTAAACAAATTTGGAGAACAAATCTATAGTACAGCCACCAAGTGCCACCAGGGAAAGGGGCTCTATGTATTCCTGTCCTCGCATGCCCGTGGCAGGTGGCCAGCTGGTGGTGAATTATTTATTTGGGCTGATCTTCCTGCCCTTGCTAGACGTCAGCTCCTGAGGAACAGGAACTGTGGGGCCCCTGCCCTGTCATTCCAGCTCTAAGGGAAGTGACAAGAGGCAGACCTGGCCCCCAAAGGTGGGTGACAGTGAACCCCTCAGAGAGACCCTTCCCCACTGTTCCCAATGTGCTGCTAATGAGCCCCGGAAGCAGCCACTTGGAAGGGGTCCCTTCCCCATAGCAATGTAGATGCAAATCTTGAAGCCACGATCATTCAGGGGGGAAAAAAGTGTGGTCTGAAAGGCCCTCAGCCCTCAAGCCCAGGCTGAGGACTGAAGGCAGCACAGGGGCAATCAGTGCCTATCACAGGGGCGTTCAAGCTGACAAAAAGCACAGATAGGCAGGCAGCTTTTGGAACATGTTTCTAGCATCCCAAAACCAGCCCTTTCATGCTCTATCCATTCTATACCAGGGCCTGCTAAGCCTTCAGAGGCCCATGCCCACATCTGCTCCACTCGCCTAGCACCTAAATGATACAGTGAGCGATCTTCCCTTGAACCCATTTTACAGATCAGGAAACTGAGGTCTAGCAGAATAAACTCATTGGCCCATAGAAGGCAGCAAGCTGCAGCCTCTTGCTACCTTTTCCTCCCCTCTATCTCCACTGATAATGGGAAAATCCAATTACCACAGGATGAATTGGTGACAGTATCAAGGCCTATTCCCAGATTGCTGGCACTGGTATTCTCTGCCTCCCTCCATCCTTAAGGGTAGAGTCCTGTCCCTGTCTCCCTGCTGGATCTCAGAGACCCAACAGGCTGCCCTCTCTGGCCTCAGTCAGGGCTTTTGAGGACAAAGAGCACACACTCCCCCTCAGAGGGCGCAGGCAGAGGCCACTGTGTCCTGCAGAGAGGTCAGGGCAGTTACCAGGCAAGGCTGCAGCAGCGTCCTGGGTAATTACAGCAGCCTGGCCTTTGTTGTCCACACAAAACCCAGGAACCTCATAGAGATGCAGCAGCGATAGGACCCTGGCCAGGGCCCACGGGAACAGACTTATGAATGAAACCGTAAAGGACCCAGTCTCCACCTAGCAGGCCCTACTTCCTGGTCCCAAGACAGCAGCCCACAGACGCTTCCCAAGATTAACTTGTCGGTGCCTGAGGTGCCTGGGTTTCTTAGCATGATACCTTACCCTGATAGGGTCACAGTCAGGCCCTGGGCCCTGGCCAAGACCCAGTAGCCCTGGTTTCCTAGGGAGGCCCACCAGTGGCCGCAAAGTGTCTGCCTTCCTTACCCACCCTGTCCATCAAGGAGAAAAGTAAAGTGTGCAGGGCTTCTCAGCTCGGTCATCACATAATGAGTCAACTTGTGGACACCTGTGCCGTGTTGGGTCATCTCTGTGAGTGTCAGGAACAGAGAGAATGCTGTTATGTGTTGCAGCTAGAGGGGTGTGTGTGTGTGTGTGTGTGTGTGTGTG
>NDGM011149978.1:0-21952 GCA_002564305.1 Octomys mimax | reverse complement strand
TTGGTGACAAGCCATTTAGCTCATCCTTTTAATTAGCCTTACTTTACAGGTGAAGTGTCACATTCAGACAAGGCAAGAAAATATCTTGTTAATATTCTCCAATAAGGATGTAACACAACAAGGGTTCTATTAAACCATCATGTATTACTCATTCAGAACCATTAATACAAATATCTCCTAAGATCAATCGCCAATAACTCTAAGTAATTTTATGATCTGAATTGTGCCCCTTCAAATTTATAATTAAAGTTGATTGCCAATGCCAGGTGTCATGCTACTTCGAAATAGCACCTTTGGGGGGAAAAATGCATTCAGGTGAAGGATCATGGTGGTGCCTTCATGGTGGAATGAGTACTCAGGAAGGGAAAAGCCAGAGTGCTTGCTGCCTCCGTTCGCCATGGGAGATGACAGAGGAAGACAGCTGTCTGCCAAGCAGGAAGAGAGCCTTTCCCAGGACGCATCACGTGGCGCTCTGTTCATTGAGCACTAAGCTCTGAAGCTGTGAAAATCCACTGCTACTTCTCATGCCACCATGTGTGTAGTATTTTGTTTGGTAACCTGATCTATGTCAGCGTTCATGTGTACTTTTGTAATAAACTGTCTTAAAAGACCTACGTTTTGAAGCAGACAAAATAATCAGTTGTCTTGTGTGTGAACAACATTTCAGTTCATTTATTTGAGTATCTAATTATGATTTTGGCTGATTCTTACTTTTCATACTTCATTCTATTATTTTTTATTTGATTCACTTTCTCAATATCACTGAGTAATTCTCTAATAAAAGCTTCAAGTTAAATATCATGGTTTAAAATTTATCATAACCAAGCCATAGGTCTAAATGCACAAGAAGATCAGCAAGCCCTTATAATAAATGACAGGGACACTATTTGATTCTGCATTCACGCAGCACTTTCCAAAGTAATTAAAAAGTCACTGGGAGATAAAGACATGATAGTCACGCTCGCCTTGCATAAGCAAATTTATTCATTTTGAGGGATTATTGCACAAGCACTCAAGAATTGCAAGGTGCAATTTCAATCCTCTCTTAGATTAAAGGTAGTTTAACAAAGGGTTGTTCGTCACAGTGTTGGAAATGCAAAAAGAAAGAAAGCCATGCTTTTTTATAGAAAAGAATAGCTAGTGTCTTGAAACACACTTTCTTCTTCAAAAGCCTTTCATTCTTCTGCTTCAAAAATTCCAACTTATCCTCCAAGACCTTCTTGAAGCACTCAGGACTTCTTGGGAAGGAATTGTTCTGATTCTTTAATGGCTTTGCTTAGCATGAAGACAACAGAAAATAATTAGTCTTACTCAAGTATGTCCTATTTGGGGTACTAACTTGTTTGCTGAAAGGGATGTTATAAATATTTACACATAAGCCTGTGTTCAATATGTAGTATCTCTAACAATTGAAAAAATATGATGGAGTTTTGAAAAACTGCTTGAAAAAAAAAAGACTGCTTGATGTAAATAGTAATTCCTATGAAAATAGATTTAAAGGCAACATTGAATCAAATGGCAGATACTTATAAAAATAGATATGTTTCTTAAAATAGTGTCAAAAGAAATAATTTGCATTTATCAAAACATTTTTCAAACATTTATCAAAACATTTCACTGTATTATAAATGATAGTAGTTATTTATCTGTTAAACAAAACAAAAGCCACACAGAAATAATAGGCGTCAAACTCCTACTATTTTGATGTGTGTGGATATAATTTAGATCATTGAATACTGGAAGGAATGGACATATAGTATAACAATAGAAATATAAGAGAGTATCTCCTAAATAGCATTAGCCAAGTACCATTCTAAGTATTACACTTATATATTACACTTATATTGACTTACTTAATTCTTCCCATTAAAATAGGATACAGAAAAATATTTAGGTTTTATAATTGACTACAATAGAAAGTTTATGTTTTATAATATAAATTATACATAATATTTTATAATAGACTATAACACAATATTTTATCATTGACCATAACATAAAATTTACATAGCATTTTAAAATAATTTTGTGAATGGATTCTTTCTATATTAGAGTTTTAGCAAAAAATATAATTTTTTTTGCAGTGTCCAGGGGTTGCCATGGCGGCCCCACCCCCGGGGCACACTGAGACAGTGATTGAGACTGGGCATGGTGGCGCACACCTGTAACCCTAGCACTTGGGAGGCTGAAAAGAGGAGAATCACTACGAGTCTGATATATCCAGTTATACCCTATTGAACCTGTTAACCCTGTCCTAAATACAGGAAAAAAAATATATGTATATAAAATGTTTTCATATATATTACAAAAATGCTTAACAAATTCCCATCTATCAAACATTTGTATTTGTTTAAAAAAATGCAAAAATAGGTCAATATTTAGGTCAATTATACCAAGACCCTCTCTGGAATAAATCATATCTATATTTGAAAAAGGAAATTTGATTAGTAATTTATGCATTCCTAATTAGTTTCTTGCCACAAGCCACCTTCTACCACCCATGTCACCCTTTCATTCCAATACCGTTGGGTTAGTTTCAATCTTATTCTGAATGTTGTTTAACCTGAAATGTCTGTAGGGGATAATTTTCTAACCACCTTTCAAACTACCACCCACAGCTTCCCACAAACCAAAAGGTATCAAAAAGTTTGTTTTTTCTTCTTTCTTCAAACAGAACAATGGGAATACTGACTGCAAATGACATAGGGCCATTGACTGCATTATACAATTATCTACACATACAATTATACACATTTAAAGTCGGATAAATTGAATATAAATTCTCATTTGTTGTTATTATAGTAGACGCTGGAATGATTACATGAGTCAATATAAACAAGAATGATTTTCAATTTAATTATACAAATGATCTTAAATGATGTGAGTGATATTAATTTCTAACAACTAGTAAATGCTGGATAGACTGGGGAGCTGATTCCCAGTCATCCTCCAAATTGGATGTCAAATCCATTGGCTACTGTTAAATTCAGTAGCAATATTTTCTTATTTGAGGTATTTGAAAACCAGCTGGTCTGATGGGGGACTAACAGTTCTATTTGTAGTAAGCACACTCTATCTATCTATCTATCTATCTATCTATCTATCTATCTATCTTATGTATACATACTAACACACATATGTGACTTACATACACAACTAACACACATATAAATATGTATGCATTTATTTGTATATATTACATGTATGCATAAGTTAGGAACATGCAATATTGAACTCAGTTTGCTTTATATAACTTTTACTTTATACAACTCATTTTACTTCTTTTAAATATGTTTCATAAAGGACACCATTTTTTTCTTTTTCTTTTTCTTTTTTTTTTTCTCTCTCTCTCTCTCCTTTTTTGTGTGTTTTAGGACAGGGTCTACAGGGTCTACAGGGTCTCTGTAGATCGGACTCCGAGTGATCCTCCTGTTTACAGCCTCCCAAGAACTGGGATTACCGGTGCGCGCCACCACACCCAGTCTCAATCTCCATCTCAGGGCGCCCAGGGTGCGGGGCCAGCACCGCAGGCCTGGGGATCTAACCCTGGCATCTGTGCTCTGCCTAAGCAGACGCTTTAATTCTCTCAGCTATTTGGCTGGCCTTAAGGACACCGTTATTTATTAATTCAGTTAATTTTACTATTGTGTTCTGAAAATGAGGTTTTCATTGCCAGAATGAATCCAAAGCTCTCCCGTCCCCTGCCTGTTAGCCAACTTGGCTCTCCTCCGTTCACCACGAGAAGCCAAGAGTGAAGCGAGTGAGTCTGTCCTTGGTCCCATCAGTGCTGCAGCTCTGCGGAGGACAAAGTCCCTGGTGAGCAGGCCAACGGAGAGAGCGTTAGCCGAGCACCCGCGGGAGGCAAAGAGGGGGATCAGATGAGCTTCATAGGAGCAAAAAAGGAGAAACCTAAAAACGCTGGATGGATGCCATTGGGCCGAATAAAAAATACTGCCCAGTAAGTTAAAGAAAAAATATTGTACAAGAAAAAGAACAACACGAAAGAGAGTAAAACATTGTAGGGGAATATTAGATTTTCAGAGGCATGTGTTAAAATTATAAATTATGATCAAATATACTTGCTTACAAATATATTCCTGAAGTCAAGTTTTCCAATGTTACTCTGCATCCAAAGGTACTCAGATTTCTTTTTTTTAATTTTCCTTTGAGGAGAAAATAAAGCACTATAAAAACCAGGTTAAAACTTTTACTGTTACTGATTTCAGAACTCTGGATCGTGATTCAGTGGTTATGAAACTATGGTTCCTAATTCGAAAGAGTTTATACTTAGTTAAATTTTAATAGTTTTCACACCCCATAAACACAACATACAAATACATATAATGGAAATGTGTGGATTCCTCAACTATATTCACAGCTGGGAGGGACTAAAGCTGGCATCAGTAGCAGAAGAAGTTACAAGCTAATAATCATCAATTTTAAATAAGGGTGACATAGGACAGAACATTTAATATGACATAATTGAAATTGAAGTGTATAGCCTGCAAGAGCAAAACTGTAACCATTGTTTCCTTCTTTATCATGCAACAAGAGCATCAGGTTGCAGAACAACATTTCAGCACACAGAACCCTGATGGTATTTCAAGAAGAATGGCTAGAGAAAGTGATTCTGACCAATAAATTATGGTTTCAAGCACTCGAGCGGTATCTAAATTTACTTCCTAGAAGTCTTGTTAAACAAAGTAATTCCAGGGCACAGATCAATGTAAAGTATCTTAAATCATATGGCCTTTGCCCTTTTTTAACCTTATTTAACTCTTCTTGCAAGCATCTCTCTCATCACAGTATGAAAACACATTTGAAAGGAAACTCAACAGATAAACCATCTTTTAAAGAGTTTATATATTGCTATGATACAGGGTTAAGGGTGAGTGAAATGCTCTCCAGTTTATCATGTAGCACTAACTCTAGTGTTGTTACTTTTGCTTGGAAACTACTACATAAATCTGACAGTACAGACTTCTCACTTATTAGCTCGTGAAACTAAAGAGGTGAAAACGAGGAGAGAATAATACAAGAGGTTGTTATAGATCAGATTTTCCCCCCAGTGGAACAGAGGAATGCAGCGGAAAAGTAAATAGAGCGTATGTTTTCTGATATCTGTCTCTCTGTCCACCTATAAAAATATCTTCTGTTTGATTTTACCCAAAAGTGTTTATGAATAAATAGTTACAGCATACTTAATAATGATTATTTTTATAAAACAAAAAGAAAAAGATCACACGGTGCTAAATTTGTCATTTAAATTAAGCCCTTACAAATAGAAAGTGAAAACAACACTGCCATTTAACAGTAGCTTTTTTTAAAAAAAAAAAAAAAAAAGCCCCTCAAATTGCAGGTGGTGAATATGTAGTGTAATCTGAATCCTCCGTGTAAATTGGCAAACTCATTGCAAATCAGAAAAAGGAAAAACAGTTGATGAAGCATTCAAATTTCATTATCAACGGGCCAACTGGACCAGTTCATTGATATAGACAAATGTTCTTCCTAGCATTTTCTGGAAAAAAGTCTTTTCATAGTTATAATTTTATTTGTTGTTCTGTTACTTGTCTTTTTCAGATAGGGTTTTGCTATGCGATTTAGGCTGGCTTTGAACTCTCTGTGTAGCCCAGGCTGGTCTGGAACTCTCCACACCCTCCTGCTTCAGCCTCCCATGTGCAGGAATTATAGGGGTGCACCACCACACCCAGCTGCATTAATGATTTTGGTCAAATAGGAATAAGACTTTATTCCAAATCATCTCTCCTTGTTGCTCATTCCTTTTGATGATCTTGGTGTGTATACAAGTTCTATTATAAGGACAATGGGGAGTGTTTTTCACGTGAACAGAGTTGCAGAGAGGGTGCTGCAGTCTACTTTAACAGCTGCCTGAAAATTGGAGTTTATCGTTCCCAAAAGCTGAATGAGTCCTTTACATCATTTCTTCCCCAAACATTTGTTTTAGGAAGAAAAAAAAAGCTTTGGAAGAAAATGTGCACACTGAAATAAGACTGCCAACGCTTCAACTTGAAAAGTTAGAACAGTAAGCAAACAAAGACACGATGTTCTGTCAGTATAATTTTATTTTTAAATACTGAGACCTCCAGCAGAGTAATCTGGCTCTAATGACTCGAGTCTCTGTATTTGCATGGGTGTATATAAATACGAACGTGAAATATTACCTTTTTAAGGTGAATCTTGGAAGGAATGCTGTCCATATGCTTTTTACAAAGAGGACTGTAGATTTAGCGGCACAACATGCGTTGCAGCAATAAAAATGTGTCACGTCTAGAGATTCCCAGATAGTCTTTGTTCTACAATGGGGTTTGGGCTGGGGAGATAGTGGAATAAGTGCTTTCCCAGCAAGTACAAGGTCCTGAGTTCAATCCCTGGTACCACAAAGAAAAGGAAGAAAGAAAAAGAAATAAAATAGGCTTTTGATGTATAACTTGGATCTGAAGACCTTTTCTGCTTTGAGGATTCCATGCCTGCAGTTCAACGATGCTGATGATAGAGGGCGGCCCTACACACCGTGTCAGGTGAAGCACTCTAAAAACTATGATCTTTAAGGAAATCACTTTTTTAAAAAAATAAATAAAGATATACAGTTAGTGATTCCATGACCTTTTGTAATATAATAATCATATGAACACCAGTTGACTATTTATACTAAATGTGATGCATTATGTTCAGAATGATGCAAACTGATTTCCGAAGTAGTATTTTGGAGGCTTAGTATTTTTATAAGTCGGATTAAAATTTACAAAGCCCCATAAGAGACTGTAACCTCCTTGCTGCCAATGAGGTAACCAAGGTTCAGAAGGTGAGAGCTGTTTATATTTTGACTTCTATCTACATTTGGTCCTAAATTCATACTATGTACACTGAGCAAATTCCAGTGACCTGGACATGCTCATCTTGTATGTTTTGTACATGCTGTTTTAAAACTCCATCTGTGCTATATTCCTATCACGGTTCTCTCCCTTTCTCTAAGCAATTTTTTATGCTCCTGGAAGTGTTACCTCCAATCACATCTCTGTGAATGCATCCTGCATCCTTTCACTAAGCCTGTTTCACCGTGTTCTCTCATTACCATGTAATGTCATCAAGTGGTCAGAGACTGTGTAATTTATCTACACCGTGGCCAGAGCTGTGTCCCCCTATCTTCCTCACCTGGTATTGTAGTTCAGAGCTAGATGTCCCACAGAGCCTCACACACTCAGAGGTGGGGCTTTTGGAAGGTGCTTTAATCACAGGACCACAGCAGCGCACTTGCCCTTGGCACATGGGCTTTGTCAGGCTCTCTCCCTGGGGCCTGAGGAGTTCACCTCTGCCTCTCTCGCTTGGCTCCCTGAACCACGCGGTGTGGGCAGCCTTTTCTCCACTGCACCTCTCTGTCAAGCTGCGCCCCTCAGCTCTCCATGGACTGTAACAGCCATCAAAGCAAAGTTTTCCTGCCATTCATGGATGGATAAGAAAATAAATTAAAGTTCCTTGCATAAAAATTTATCAAATCAATTATGATCTGGCAATAGATTAAATCATCTTTAAAGAGTATGCTTTTGGTAAGTTGGAAGATTTTAGCCAAAATAAATTTGGCTTAAAATTTCATCATACTATTACATATATGATAGAAGCTACAAGAGTATTTTCATTTAAGAAAGTGGTTCCATCTGTTATCCAAACTTCTCTCTTCTTCTCTATTTCTAACCCATCTACAGGTTGGTGCTGGGAGCATGATAAGGTCCACTAACTAAGAAAGACTGAACAGCTTTGCATAATGAGTTTTCTTTTGAAAGAGGAAAATATTCGGACACAGTGTAGGTCAACGTCAGGTGCTTCTCCATGTGAGCAGAGAGTGTACGAAGTACAGTCATGCGCAGCCGCACCAGAACGGAGAACGGCATGGCTAATGCAAGGACAGGTTTTCTATTGCTTGTTTTATGAAACCAAAATCTTTGTCTGACCAGGGCACATGTAAACATCTCTATGCTTCTAAATAAGGCAAAGCAAGTTGGTCTATGAGTTTAGTAATGCAATGAAAAGTAGAACAGATTGTGGGGCTGTTCGTGATTCAGCCAGGAAACGCTTCTCCGCAGATGATCCTGCCCTAGAGACATAACAGGAAAGCATGACTCTTGCAATGAGGCTTCATTTTGCAGAACTGGAAGAGTGTAATGGGCTGACAGTAAGTGGACCTAAAATGAAGAGAATGTACCAAGTTGCTACAGGCAGTTTATTCGCAGACTAAATCCTCATTAACAGCGCAAAGCCGAAAGCCAGACTTTTGCTACCTTAACCGCACCCAGCCAAGGGTGCACTAATTAGACATGGAGAAAACCTGGTTTGCTAAAGAAAACCCATCACTTGTTTATGATTAGCCATACAGTGACAGCAGTTAGCATCAAGGTCCAAATCCAGTCCTCACTGATGAGCCACAAGGGGGTATGTAGACTGAGGATCAGAAATGTGGTTGGCTTGAAAGATAACTCTTTTGCTGAAAAATTTTGATTTCACACAGTGGAGCAAATCAGGTAAAGGGATGCAGTAGACAGATGAGTGAGAAGATACAGTGAACAAATGTCTGAGTACTTCAGAGCAGCAATGATGCGGAAGAAGCCACCAGCATGGTACACATTGGTTTACAGGAAAAAAAAATCAGCATTTTAGACAGTCATGCGTTTCANACAATAGACTTAATTGGTATCAGTGCTGTAGTGGGAATAGGGGAGACAGATCCCAGTGGGTAGATGGGTAATGAGGAGTAGTAAATTAAAATTCTAGACCTTGAGAGTGACAGAGATTCTGAAAAGGATAAAGCATGGAACAAGAGCAGATCAAATTTTCAGACATATTAGCAGGTCACTTGAATCCCGTGGTTTCATCCGACATATCTTAGAACTGGACTTTGACCTAAATATTGCATTTTTTTGACAATACATGTGAGACTAATTATCATTCTCAGGTCATGTGTTTCTAAAAGATCATAAGCTGGGTTAGGAGCCAAGAGATTTCAAAACAATATCTTCCTCCATATTTTAATGGCTGCAGATTATAGAAACACAGCCATTTTTATATACTACATTTGGATTGATATTTTGATGTTGAAATAATCTAATTTTTTGTCTAAGACAATAATTCCCCTATTTCTGGCCATGAGATCTATTATGCTAAAATATTTCATGGTTAAAAATGACTCAATTTTAGGTGTACTCATTCTGACCATGCATCTATTTGTGCATGTTTATATGCATATATTTGAATATTAACTAATTTACATATTACATCAAATTTTGGAACATGGGCAGGGGAGATGGTTCAGTAGGATAAGCATTTGTCTGGCAAGAGAAAGGGCCTGAGTTCAACCCCTGGTTCCACAAAAAAAAATTAGAACATAAAATTCACACACAATTTTTAAGTAGAGCTTTAGTGAATTGGTTAATTACTACTTAGATGACTGAAACACTGTGACACTGGCCAACATTGCATTGCATTTTATGACTGAACTTCTATCTTGGAATTGTGCGTGTCTGAGGACTGATAGTTAAGTAAGTTGTGATGCTAGCAGAAAGTAGCCCTCCCACTGCAAACTCCCTGCCTTTTTGATCAATCCCAGATAAACATTAATGTGCTAGACCCTATCAGTGACTGGTAAAAGGCACTGTAATCTAAGCATCTTTGAGAAAAATAAATTTACTGTAACACTCAACAGTTTATAAAAATATGGAATGAGGCATACCAATTCAACATGTCATAGCAATTTACTCATACATATC
The DNA here is from genome assembly GCA_002564305.1 of Octomys mimax. Classification (NCBI taxonomy): domain Eukaryota; kingdom Metazoa; phylum Chordata; class Mammalia; order Rodentia; family Octodontidae; genus Octomys; species Octomys mimax. The sequence goes on along the minus strand of NDGM011149978.1, from coordinate 12,176 downwards.
AAGGAGAAAACTATGTATGTGTGATCGTAGTTAAGCAGAAAGCTTTCAGTATTTTAAACCACAATGTTATTACTTTCAAACTTCTTTCAATGTTTCTCTATTGTTTAACAGAGAGAGAAGGAGAGAGCTAAAATTTCCATTAAAGAATATACTAAAAAATTTAAGCAGAAATAGAAATAATTTGGAGAATTATATCTCAAGGTTTCTTAATCTAAGCCTATAATTCTTTTTTCGCTAAGGTTTGTAGCTCAACTAAGGAAAGCCATTTGAATAAAAGAATTGTATAAAAGAAGAATACTTGAAATAAATTATTAACACCCCGATAGTAATTCATATGGGTAATTTATTAGGTTAATGTTCTTACTTTGCTGGTTCATGGACAAAATTATGAGAAATTTATGTCAAATAAAGGTACTTGTATAGAAAGAAGTGTTAGCTCAGAATGGCATTCACAGGAGTAAAGTGAATGACAAACTCAGACAGCAATACAATTTGTGCAGTAAATAAGTCAGGCAAGCAGAGTCAGTATTTATGAGCCTAACTTCCCTATCAGTTTTGCAGAGTTAACAAGGACAACTACAGTAGTAACCATGCTACTAGTATTTAGATTTTCATCATATTGAAATAAAAAGTCCCCAGGTAGTTCTTTTTAAAAAATCTCAACTTTACTTTACTTTTCCTGAGCAATAACTCTTACTTTCTGAGAGCACTACACATCCAATTAAATTCACACACACTCTTCCTAATACTTCCACTGGAAGATGGTGTCGAAGATAAATTATCAAGTAATCACTTACTCTCCCCAAACAAGTTTGATTGATTTTCAGATTTGTGGGAATAGATTCTATCTTTAATGGAAGCATCTTAGAGTCTCTATTTTTCCCTTAGATAATAAGACAATCATCTCTACTGATGGAGGCTATGGTCAATCACTGTGTTACTTTATGTATTTTTCAATACTCTAATTGAAGTTTCAATATTAGTTTTTTTTTTAAAGTGTTACTTATATTTGTGCTAACAAAACTACTATCTACCTGAAAAAAGATAACATTAGGGAATGAAGACTTTTAATGCTACGATATACATACAAATCGTGCTGCATCCAGAAGCCAAAAACAAGGCTCAGGCAGCATCTATTTCTACCAGTGAAATGTATCACTTCGTCTTCTCAAAAGATAATTTTATTCCTTTAGTTTTTCTCTATTTGCTCTACTCTCAGTCTCATAAACTTACTTGGGTTTAGGGACAGTTACTGTCAACCTGAGTAAGAACCCAGGTGATTGGCTTAGTACAGTCCTGGCAGTGCCTGAAGAGGGGCTGGCTAAAGAGGGAGGACCCACCCTGACATGGTAGCACCAACCAGAGGGCTTGCAGACCGGGGAGAATAAAAAGGGAAAGAAGAATGAACTCCAGTCTTTGTCAACCCCTTCACATGGCTGCCTCCAACGGTCCCGGCCAGACTGACACAGACTCCGATGGAGCTCTGCAGCGAATTCCACATTTCCCACTTTGACTGCATTGTTGGGCTTTCTCTTGTAATCTCTCCCTCTCTCTGTGTGTCTGTCTCTGTCTGTCTCTCTCTGTCTCTGTTTCTCTCGTCTGTGTGTCTCTCTGTCTCTCTGTCTCTGTCTCTGTCTCTCTCTCTCTCTCTCTGTCTCTCTCTCTCTATATATATATTATATATATATATATATATATGTTAGGTTATATAATATGAGGGGTACTCTCTCTACTCTCTCTATATCTATATATAGATAGATACAGAAATATAGATAATATAATATAATATGAGGGATGTATCTATATTACACTAAATCTGTAACACTGATGAATTCTTTTTTATGGGGTTGTACCAGGAATTGAACTCAGGACCTTGTGCTTGCTAGGCAGGTGCTTATGCCACTGAGCCATCTCCCCAGCTCTATGCTCATGAATTCTGATACATGTTTCGTAGACTACAATTGTCCTTTCATAGCTATGTGGGCTTCATTCCAGAATCCCGTTTGGGCTACCAAATACACAAACACTTAAATAAAATGATGCCATGTTTACATGTAACCTATGCACAGATATTTTAAGTCATCTTTGTACTACTTAAACTATTCATCCTAATGTAAAATTTAGGTAGATATCTATTATCCTGTATGGTTTTGCGAATAACAGCAGGAAAATAGGTCTGTACATCTTAGGCATGGACACAATCTTTAAAAAGTACTTTTGATCTTTTTTTCCTCAGGTCCGTAGTGCAAAAGAAGCACAGAGGCGGATGGCTGACCCGCCCGCGTCCCTCACACTGTGAGCGCTCGCTCTCACAGCCCTTCCATTCTCACACCCAGCTCCTAGTGGCAAGGAGTCAGCCTTCCGTTGGGACTACTCAGCCCCTCCCTCCAAGGGAAGAAAATTTGATGGAGCAAATATTTGTAATCTAGATAGCAAACAAGCAGATTGCTCAATAAATACGATGACTGAAAAATGTATCAGGAGTTGTGTTTATTTTTCAATGACTATCCGGAGTTTTCAGATTGATCTGTCAAGTCTTCAAGCCTCACTCTTGAAAGCAAGCTATCTCAAAGGACGATCAGGAAGCGTTTGTGCTATGTGGTTGTGCTCTGAATAACAGATACGTGTCTGTGTTATAGAGAATGAACTGTGTTTCCATGTCATGGGGATGCTCTGCCGCTGAAGATAACAGGACACACAGCTCTTGAATTTGAGTCAGTAAACTAGTTCTACTTTTCCAGAGTAGAATTGCATAAAACACTGAATGATGCTTATATTATGAATATTATGAGAAAACCTCAGAAATTTCTTCCAAATCTTGTTGATGCTTTCTAACCTAAATAAGACCGGATCATACATTGGTAACTTAATAACATTGAATGTATTTCTAAGTAACCATACTGGTTCAGACTCCCCCCTTTTCATTCCATGTCTTATTTTCACACCATTGGGAAGGTTCTTCTAGTATACCTACTAACCAACTCAGCTGCTGCTCAAAACCTGCAATAGCACTACAGAACAATGACTAATGTACATCACAATCACATTGACAACTTCAGATACTTTCCAGTATTTTTCAAGAAACTGAATTACCTATTTATTGCTTGCAGTAATCTAGGATAGTAGAGCCACTTAGCGAAACAGAGTGGTGGCATTTTCTGCAACAAAACTTTCATCTATGGTACAACTGGGTAGGGCCAGCCAGATAGCTCAATGGATTGAAGCACCTGCTTAGGCAGATGCAAGGACCGGTGTTCAATCCCCAGGGAGTTGTGCCAGCCCTGGGGCATACTGAGACAGCAATTAAGGCTGTATGTAGTGGCATGCACCTGTAATCCCAGCATTTAGGAGGCTGAAAACAGGAGGATCACTACCAGCCCAATCTATCTAGTAAGACCCTGTAGATCCTGTACCAAACACATTTTTAAAAAGTCTACTACAGTACAACTGGGTAATTGCACCACAAAATATTTATTCTGGAGCAATCAAAACATACTCCCATAAAAACATGTACAGAAAGATTTTAGCCACTTTTGTTATGCTATTGAAAAAGCTAGCAACAGTTCAGAAATTCCTCAATGAATGAATTATTACATATATTGCTGTATATTGTTAAAATGGAAAAACAATAATTTTTAAAAAATAAACAATAGAATTAATAATAATTCTAATGCTTGATGCTATCACTTGAAGGGATATCAGAGGAAATTTAGCTAAATGGGGCAAGCACATGACATACAAGTTGGTATGTATACATCGGCTGGTGGATACCATGGATCATGGATTTTTTTTTTTTTTTTTAACCAGAGATCCAACTCAGGAACTTGTATTTGCCAGGCAGGCTCTATGCCATTGATCTATCTACCTGGCTCTGTGGCTAGGTAAGAGTACTAAAGGGACCGTGGGTCCTTGTGTTGATGCAACGTTTCTGTGTCTTGATTGGGTTGGTACAAATCTCTAGGCTTTGATGTGGAACCACAGTTTTGCAAGATGTTACCATGGGGTCTAACTGAAGAAAGGGTATATGGGTATATGGTAAGTACACTATATCTTAAAACTGTGTGCCTTAAGTTTCATTACTACTATTACTATTGCATCTCAAATCAAAGGCATGATTGATGGATTTTTTTTTTTTTTTTTGGCTGCGAATGCCTTCAGGGCAGGTTTGGCTGGCTTTAGTTGTGGGGATTGAACCACATCAACCTGAGCCTGAGTGCTTTATTGAAGCAGCCCCTTAAAGAACTGAGCTAAGGGGCAGGCCCCCTAGAAGGCATGATTGAAAGAAAGTTAATGTAATTCCAGTTTGCTAGCAGATGATACAAACTCTTCGAAATTACACATAAAGATTTTCAGAAGACTGTCTCCCAGTAGCTTCCCCTGGCCATGCTATTTGCTCTGCCTCGTCTCCCTTCCACAACCATGGACCCAGGGTTCCCAAACATTGGTCAACACACAGTTTCTTTTCTGCATCACTCACACACCGCTGAACAGAGTGAGTGATGATGACTGGTTGTGTTTCTGTCTCCTTCAACCTCCGCAAACTCTGAGGACACATGCTTAGGTCCCAGCATTTCCTCTCTTACTCTCCAAAAATTACACAAGCCACACTTACTCATAGGCATTCACACACACACACACACACACACACACACACACACACACCTATACACACAACATCCATATAAAGGCAGAAAAAGTTTGGAGGGCAATCTAAATGTAAAATAATGCTGAATTTTCAAAAATTGATATTTAATTTTCTATAATACTCTACTAAAATTTTTGAGTGCATAATCTCAGAAGGTTTTCAAAAGATGGAAATATTTTATTATCCCTGTTTTAGAGCTGAAGAGAGATTTACATAAAGATAAAATCTTCTCTAAGTTTATAACTCTTGTAACTCATAGCTTAAAACCTGTATTTTTTGTGTCACTGGGGAGGATAGTATTCTGATTGACACAGAGAAATAAAGGGTTTTTAAATCTAGATGTATTATTTTTAGAGTGGAAAAGTTGACATACATCAAATATAATGAGTTTCCTTTAAAATAAACAGTTTTGTACTTTGAAATTGTTAGATTTATTTCATTAATAATTACCATAATTTATGTCTTCGAAGTACCCCGAAGATGTATCCTTCCTTTAGCAGACACTATCAGCAAATGTCACATTGTGGTTTCCTTCCTATGTAAACAGAAGCCTCGGGAGACAAAGATGAAACTTCTTACATGAAAGATTATACACTCTAAATGTCAGTCTCTTAAAATACTCTAGACCCTTCTTTAGATAGTTAATGCAAATAGCCTAAAATGTGCTTCAAATTATATTTCAAAGTGTTTTTTTTTTTTCCTCCTAGATGAACAAGTTGGCAGATACACATGCAAGTTAGGAAGCCAAACGACTCAGTGAATAGCTATGAAGAGAGCTATTCCACTAGCATAAACAGAAGAACTCCGTAAGGTACCACAAGTTGGCATGGTACCATCTGCAATTAAGAACGCCACAACGCAGCTAATTGTTTTTGTTCATAATGGCTAGTGAGTCCTTGTCCAGCTCTTAAAGTTGCCAGATGTATGCCTAATTTGCATACATCAGATGTGTGTACACGTGAGGCTAGGAGCAGTATACCTTGTGTCTCTGCTGAAGGCTAATTTTTTTCATCTTATATCTCATTACTCTTAAATAGATAACTCATTCAAAATATAGTTCCTCAGTTCTAGAGTACACTTTATTTCATAAAATCTTCAGGTAGTTTTAGTTTTTCAGGCATGATGTGACAAATGAATATACTTCTTATATATTTTGCCCCTCTTTTCAATATTTATAATATTTAAATACTTATTGCTACATATGTTCCTAGTCTACAGAAAAATATATATGTTTAAATTGTTTGTAGGGCTGAGGGTGCAGGTGGGCACTTACCTCGCAAGTGTTAAGGCCTTGGGTTTGACTCTTAGCACATGTGAAAAATATCATTCAAAACATTATATATTCCATATATTCCAGCATATATATAAATATGGAAATAGGTGTAAATATAAATGGGGTGAGCATGTAGGCTGATAAATGCAAGCATATGATTTTGAGGACAAATTCAGCATGTATTTTGTGAATATTTAGGCTGAAAGTGTCACAAAGATTTTGAAAGTACCCTTGCGTCCCGAGATTGCCCACAGAGGAGCAGGGCCATAGCGTCAAGGATGAATGATGACGGAGTTAAGCCTACTCTTGATACCATGGACTAGAGAAATAACTGTACAAGGACAGACTCTTCTTCATGATTTCTCTTCTTTGGACCTCTATATATACATTTTTAGGATTTCTACTCTATAGTTATTATGATAAATCCAGCTATTATGAAAGTACTGCATAGCAGTGTGAATGTACTTAATTATAAGGATGCGTGTACTTAAGATGCCACAGTTTCTGGTAGCTAAATCTTAAGAGTAGCTACAATGCCCATCCACTGATGGATGGATAGAAACAATGTGCTTTTTTTCTGTATGTACAATGGAATACTATTCAGTCACAAAGCAGGGTAAACCTGAGACATTCATAGCTAAATGGATAGCCCTTGAGACTATAGTCTTAAGTGAAATAAATCAGATATATATATATGTAAATACAGCGTTGTCTTTCTGGTGCAAGAAACTGAAAATGTAAATAAGAACCGAAATGTGTAATAAATATTGTGAAATAGGAAGTAATTTTTCAAAAGCAAAGGGGAACTAGGGCAGAATCTAGAGAGCTCTTATACACAGCTAATGAAAATTTGTAGTGTTTAAGACTTTACATCTCCTGATTTTAAGCAAATTTCAAAGACACAGAACTAAAACTATTATGTAGTACCTGCAATAGGCATTTGTTCACATAATCAAGTGCTTTGTTTGTTTGTTTTGGTCTCCTTGTAACTCAATTTTATTCTCCTGTTTTAAATTAATTTATCCTTTTACTTCTTAAAAATCCTGTTTTTTAATATGTAATATCTTTTTTTAATAGTGCTGATCAAAAATGGTGAAATAGAGCTGCACATATGGGCTTTCATTTTATGTATACACTTGAATCTACTCACCCAACTCCTGGAAATAAATTACTGTGAGTAGATCTTACCACAGTTCTCTGGCAGATTGCTTACTGTAAAAATCTATGAGATTCCATCCTTCTCTTAGATCCAATAGCATTTTATGATTTCAACAAATTATTAAGTCCATTTATTGGGTGACTTTCATATTGAGTGCAGTTGTGTTGCCTAATAGTTTTCTAATAAAGGCAATCCTTAAGTGACATAGCACTAGTTTCAATTTATAAATCAAACAAAAATGTGAAACAAAGGGTATGCATGGAATCATGATCACATTTCAAGAAAACTGATTAGTAAACACTAGTACATTGTTGCCTTTCTTGCAGAGTAATTTTCCAGGAAAAATGTTATTAAGTTGCAAATTAGATATTTCTGTACATCAGATAACTTAAGGATGAGGAACACAATGTAGGGAAGTAGATGTAGGGGGAAGTGATAGAGTTTGACAAGATCAAAGACTGGTGCAAACTGTATTGGCTGTCACCTATGTTTTCCACCTCCTATAGTCTCAACAACAATTAAAAAAAGAATGGAGAAAAAGGATGGTGGTGTACCTATTTTATTTTATTATTATTATTTCTCTTTTTTTGTATTTTAGGGAAGGGTCTACAGGGTGTTCAGGGTCTCACTATTAGATCAGACTCGTAGTGATCCACCTGTTTACAACCTCCCAAGAGCTGAGATTACAGGCGCATGCCACCACGCTCAGTCTCAATTGCCCTCTCAGTGTGCCCCAGGGGCAGCGCCAGCACAGCAGGCTCCGGGGATTGAGCCCCTGTGCCAGCTTGCAGGTGTTTTATCCGCTCAGCTACTTGGTGAGCCCAACCTAGTTTAGGCAAGGCTCTAGAAGTAAATTTTCCTGTGAAATTAGTAAGAAGTGGACGTAATAACTGATTAAGAGTACACTATAAGACAGAAATCATGCCAATTTTTTTTTGTATGATTTCCACATCCTCACCCTTAAGTTATATGATTTATATATGTCTTCTCATGGAAAGTAGGTGCCATTGTCCAAATTTTACATTTGATGTTCCTTAGAAGTTCATGTCCAGTAATCAGTTGTTTTTAATCCCCTCCTCCCTCATAAACAATTGGGACTGCGACATACAAATCTGTGCTTGGAAGAAATTACCCAACTTCAACTACCAAGCTGATATACTTGCATGGAAATGTCTTTAGCTTTACTTAATTTCTGCTTCTCTCCTACAATCTTAAGTGTTTTTATACAATTACATTTAACTTTTCCTATTTTATATTTGTAACATTTTGCTCCATTTTTAAGAAAATTGTATTTCTAATAATAATTGCTGAGATGTCCCACTTTTCTACATTGTAAAACTGACATCAGTAAACAAAAGAAAGAAACAGTGAATTTGAATACAGTATCTCATACATTTTAAATGATAGTATTGGCCTTTATACTTGAGCATTCACCGAAGTGCTTTCCTTAAAGGAGACTGAAAATCTATTTCCAGTGAATGAACGAATGAACTGATGGTTTTTCTCCTGACTACATCTCCCCAGACCGGGAATGGGAGCTGCGATGTGTGAGGCACTTGAGGAAATGTTCTGAGCTTCTCCTCCTTGTCCTCCTCCTCCTCCTTCTTCTCCTCATTGTCCTCCTCCTCTTCTTTCTCTTCCTCCTCCTTCTTCCTCTTCCTCTTCTTCTTCCCCTTCTCCTTCTCCTCCTCTTCCTCTTTTTATCTTTTTTCGCTCCTGCTCATTTTTCTCCTTCTTTACCTTTTCCATCTTTTCTTCCATCTCTCCCCCTTCTTCATCTCTCTCCTCTCTTCTCTCTATCTCTCCGTCATGGTTCTCTCTATGCAGGGTCCAATTTCCATAAAACAAATACTGATGTGGGCAAGAGAAATGAATACTTCTGCTGAACTTTAAGTTCTTTTAGAGATTATGAGCAGAATTTATTTACTGGGGGAAGGAAAGCTGCTGTCCAAGAGAAAGAGACAGAAATGAACATAATCAATTTTTAAAGGAGTACACTCACCTAAGAAATCCCCTAATTAGCTGACATTATTGGTGATAACGATGAAAGTGAAATGAGAAGTTTTATTCCATGGCGCTTAAAATCTAATTGAACATCAAACACTCTGACAATTCTTGAGCATGGCATTAAGGTAACGTTGTAATAGCTTTTCTTGGTATTTTTATTGAAAGTTCATTGCTAAGAGTGAAAGAACTAGGAACTAGTCTTGTACCACTTAAATAAATATGAACCATCATATGTGGACATTGAATTATTTAAATAAACTTATAGTCACATGTGAGTTCTCTGAAGCATTGGAAAGCAGGAATCTGAATAAGTCATAATGAAAGGCAGAAAACCACATTGCAAAAGGACAGCGTGTCAGTGCATTAACACCCTTTCAATCAAAATGTCACTTTCCTATTTAGGAGCTTATACGGGGCTATTACTCAAGGTAATAGGCATGCATTATGAATTTTAATGGAAACTTACTAGCATGGGCACGTATCAATGCAATAAACTCCAACAGCACATACGGCAGACATGTAAATAAATCAATTACATTTAAAATTACCTAAGAAAAATATAGCATGAATGTTTACATTTGAAGGCTGTAGCTAGGTTCATGAGCAACTGATGTACTATTTCATGTCTATTTCAAAGTTTAATCATTTTACATGAAACTATTTGAATTATGCCATCCACTTCCATCTACTGGAGAGGCACCTGATTCACCGCAATTTCGTGGATGAAAACGAAAATATTGGTCTTTAAAAAAATTCAGGAAGGAGCAGAAGAAATTCCTCAGTGTGAAAAATGGAAAGGAAAACATCCTGTCCTTGCACAGTGCAGCGTTTGCCTTGGCAGGCTCTGCTCCCGGTTTCAGCGCTGACTTTTCAACCCTTCCAACTTCCTCCACGCCGCGCGTCTGCTGCTCCAGCCTTGCCAGCTGCCAGGCCTGTGCATCGGCTGCATGCGGCAGTAATGGCACATGGAATAAGCCGGAGGCCGGAATCTGTCTTTTCTTCCTTTCACTCATTCTTTCTTTCCTCTGTGCTTTTAAAACAACATCGCATATTTCAGCTCATTCCCTGGCACGTTCTGTTGTGGATGCCCGTGGTAGTGATGTGAGCACGAGGAGGCCACGCCTGTCAGGACTCGGGTTCTGTGGCTCCAGCGGCCTCACAGGGCGTGGGACCCCGGCACCTGCTCCTGGGGTGGCACTGGACTGTTGGTAAAGCTATAATCTCCTTACATTTTGCAGCTCAGCTTTGCAAACGACCCCAGGCATAAGGACAGGAGAAAGACATTTCCAGGAATATCATTTTCTATAGTTTTTCCACATTTTTGTAATCCAGAGAAATGACTTTTATGTGTTTCAGAAGTAGGACAGTATTGCAATGCTTCTCCAAACCGAAAGTATGACTCGGTAGATAGGTGCCCTCTTTGCCCACCATCCCTTCCTCCCTCTGTCTTTTGCTGTCAAACACACACTTGTTAATAACAATTTCTTCAAGAATACTTGTTGAAAAGTGTTTGGGAACAATTTCACTCGTACGAGGAAGTAATCTGATAATTTCTTCTTACCTTTACAGTTGGTCTCAGTAACTAGAATTTTATTTTTTTCTACCTTCCAACACATATTTGGCTTGTATTCAACTCACAAGAAATTGAATTTGACTTGTCACATGAGAGATGTGGCTCAGGCAGTAAAAATAGATTTTTAAATGAAGTTGTATGTGCATTCTAAGTCATTAATGTTCACCTAAAAGGAAAATATATATATATACAGCTAAAATGTATTCATTATATTATGCTTCACCAAACCTTAGTGTCATGGTATCAAGCTGTGCTGTATGAGTTAGATACTAAATATTAATTTAGAAGTTTAATAAAACTTTTTGTATCACCATGGAATACCAAACTCTTTCTGATAAAAAAGAATTTAGGAAAATAGTCAGCATGTTTCCATTAACATTGTGAGCAGGAAAATGCGCAGAAACCTTCTGTTTTCCAAGTTTACGTAAAGATACCCACTTTATAAATAAAAACAAAATCTACAAAATTATTTACATATATTAAAAATAAAACAACTGGGATTTACATAAAACATTGACAGTTCGCATAAAAATATGATTCTCTTTAGTATGTATTCTGGATATGTTCATGAATTTATAATATATTACACAGCAGATAATTATAAAGAGAGTGAAATCCAAAAATGTTATCAGAAAGCCTACTCAAATGAATTTAACAGCATTCCAGAATAGAAAGTCTATATCTCACAAAATATAACAGCCAAAACAAAGATAATTCAATCTAACTCTCAAATGATTAAATGCATTCTTTTCAGTTCTTTCCTTGTCCTATACAAACGGATTTGGTCTGCTATCTGTTGAGGAAAATCTGTATTTGCAGAAGCTTTTATACAGAGGAGAGCTGGTTTATTTTGATAAAATTAAAATTTGAAGACTACTTCTTTCTGGGATTGTCTCAGTGCCTATGCATGTGAGGTGACACTTGGCACATGAGCCCACAAGGGACCTCATGCATGCTAAATATACGTATGCCTTTTCCAATACTTCTCCCAGTTGAAAAGTGGAAATAGATTCTAAAGTTCAGTAATAAACACAAAATTTATTTTTAGAAAGTTGTTGCTAGATTACAATGTACAATATTCACACATTTGCTCAGAAGATATCTGCATTCTCAATGTTAGAAGAGTGATAGGATTGTCAGAATAGAAAATGATTTTTTATTAGTCTGAATTAACTCATTCCATACTGTATGAAGTGCGTTTGGTAGAGGAAATATCACACCAACTATACTTATAGGTCCATGGAAATTTATTTTACAGGAACTTCCATTCTAGACTGTATATCTAGAATCAACATCATTATGATTCTATTGCCCAAATACAGATGCTTATCTTTAGCAATATTTGTTTTTAAAAAGAAGCCATGAAATTATCCCATCTTTACTTTAAGGTACAAGATTTGGCCATAGCTCTATACTTCTTCCTTAAACTATATTCATATTTCGTTTATTTTTTCTGCAGAACCGGGGATCAAACTCAGGCCCTTGCACTTGCCAGGGAAGCACTTATTCCACTGAGCCA
>NDGM011149976.1:0-12401 GCA_002564305.1 Octomys mimax | reverse complement strand
AAAATAAAATAAAATGGCAATTTAGATGCAGGTGGCCCTGGGAAGTGAGGTGTCTGGGGCCATGGAGGGCCTTCTGTTGTTGAGTCTACCTGGGTGGACTTCAGGTAGAGCTGGTCACAGTTAGCACTGGACCAGAGCTCTGTGTGCCAGAGGATGTGAAGACAAACAGGAATGACAGCCTCTCAAGGCACTTCTGTAGGGATTTGTTGGAATGAACCTTTGGCCCCACCTCCCACACGAGCAATTTGATTCTAGGGTCAAGAATGTGCTAAAATACTTGAGTCTGCAGCTGGGTTTTTGCTACCAATGTGATTTGCAAAGAAGTGTGGCCATAAAATGCTTGACATCATGATTTGGACAGATTCTATATCTGGAGAGTCATACCTTTCTCTGCAAAATTAAATATTTATGTACTTTTAAGGTTTTGTTTTGATTTTTTTGAAAAGAAAGGTTAGAAACTCAACTATCAAAAACAAACAAACAAAAAATGCTTTGGATCAAGTGGTAACACTCCAAGCTTACAATAGTTAGCCTTATTGGAAAACGTTGTTATGTTCTTTAAAGAAAATCAGACGTGTCCTAAAAACACTTTAAGAATAGGCTTTCAGGGACCATCCAGGCAGCCAGGTCAGGGGCCTGTGTTGGCGCTCAGCACATTGTGTTATCAGAGTGCTTGGTCATCGTTAGCTGACTGTTCCTCCTGTTCGTGTTCTTCTGTTGTACCTTTCTCCAGTTAGCAGTGACTTACTTCTTTAAAAGACTTCTTATTTTGAAATAGTTATAGACTAACAGGAAATTGCAAAAATAGCCCAATGAGGCCCATGATCCCTGCAGCCAGCTTCCCTAGTGGTGACATCTTACCTACTGGTGGCTATCCTAAGGCTTATTTGTGACCAGGCACTTGCTCTGAGGAAGTGGAATGGCTGCAGTGGGAGAAATGTCTAGAAAAAGAGGTGAAACTCTGCTGGAGCAAGGGGACCTTGGGCCAGGGAGCATCCACATCTTCCCAACCTTAACCTCCCTGTACCCAGAGTCTTTCAGCTGATAAAGTGAAAAGCTGGTTATCTTCTATAAAAATGAAAAAAAAAGAATAAAAATGGCTATTGTATATACTGATGTACATGACATTTCAAGTAAAAGGATATAGAAGCACTGTACTGAGGTGAGAATGAGACAGGTACTGAGGAGCAAGGACAGAATTGTTCTGTTTAAACATTTTGCCCTTCATTTATAATCATTACTTTTAATTATTTTAAGCACAATCCAGGAACTGGAAGGTGGATCGCTTAGGTTTTCACACTGTCTTATATCTTAACTTAGAATGTGGGATGCTTCTCGTTGATAGTTGTCTGTAGTAGGATTGCTGCTCTTTTTGTGGAGGCAATAAGTGAGCCCCAACCATGTTTGTGAAAATCGATACAGGAACAGGCCAAGTAAAGATCAAGTGCCTTTCTTGGTGATAAAGCTAGATTGAGACACAGTTGACAAGTAAAGCCTCAGTCCAGCTCTCATCATGTGGTCTGTCCTCATCCCCTTCAGCCATGGGTGAGCCACCAGCAACAAGAACACAGATCAGCAAGTTCAGGCCCTTTAGCAGGTTACTGTATCCTGGCCCCAAGCTGCTTCCTCCATGGCAGGGGCAGAGTGAGGCCCTCCAAGGAGAGGCCAAGTGATGAGAGTTGAGTGGGATATTTTTTGAGTTCTTTCCTCTTGGACTGGCATGAGCGAAGGAAAGCAGAAGATCCTGGAAGATACTTTGGGAATAGAGGCTTCAGGGAATTACAACACATGGGAAAGGCTTTCTCTGAGGAGAATGGAGACTGAGAGAAGAACAGGTAGAGAGAAGCTTCCAGAGAAATAAGGAGAAGGGAATGTGGAAGAGGGACAGCAGTGATGGATAGTGTGGGCCTGACCCAGAGGAATGAGTCAACAGAACGTTGTCCCTGGTATCGGAAGACCATCAGGCCAGTAAATGGCTTGGAATAGTCAGAGAAAGTGAGTAATGTAGGAGTATCTCTTAAATCTCCCTAGCCTTACCTGAAAGTTAAAAAATGGAGAAAACACTGGCAGTATACACCAGTGGTCTTCAGAGAGGGAGTGTGGCTAGACAGAACAGAAAAATCCTTGTCTCTAAAGCGTCCTAGTGGTCACAGCTCCTTGTTCTGTACTTACTCACCTGCCATTTGCCTGTTCTTCACTTTACAGCAGAGCATTAGTGTCGACTTGACCCTTTGTATATCTGAGCTCATCATCTACTAGGCAGGGATGGAGATGTTAGAACTGATCACATGCTTTGACAATAAACCACCAGATTCTTTTTCTTTTTCTCTTTGTTTCTTTTGTTGTTGTTGTTGTTGTTTTTGGATACAGGGTTTCCCTATATAGTTGAGGTTGGCCCTGAATTCATTTTATAGCCCAGGATGGCCTTGAACTCACAGCAGTTCTCCTGCCTCAGCCTTCTGAGTGCTGGTATTAGAGGTGTGTGCCACCATGCCCAGATCATCATCAGATTCTTGAGGAGGAATCAGATCATGCTTAATTTTGCATTTATAATTCATTTTCCTTTTGTGATTTTTACGTTATTAAATTCATTCACTTATTCTTTCCCTCTTTTTCTTTATTTTTTGGTAGTTCTCAATGTTCTAAGCACTGCACAATATGATAAAGATGCCCTGGGAAGGCTTTGGCACTACTTTTGTGGAGCTCAGTATCTGGGACTGGACCAGATACAGATAAGTGCATATGGAAGAGTGGAATGTCACTGAGATGTAAGGGAAAGGCTAGGCCACCAGGACAGAGCATTCCTTAGCACTGTTCACAGGTACATCTGACATAGTCAAAGAATTTTCCTACTTATCTCCTTAAAAATGTCTCAGAAATTTCCCTCTGAGATTTATGGTCACTATTCAGAAAGAATCTAAAATGGAACAGACAT
This sequence comes from Octomys mimax, assembly GCA_002564305.1. Taxonomy (NCBI): domain Eukaryota; kingdom Metazoa; phylum Chordata; class Mammalia; order Rodentia; family Octodontidae; genus Octomys; species Octomys mimax. The sequence goes on along the minus strand of NDGM011149976.1, from coordinate 9,466 downwards.
TTGAGAATACTTACAGCCTTTCAACATTAATTATGATTCTCCTCTTGAGTTTTATAACTTTGTGTCTAGCTGGAACTTTCATCTTGCTAAGCAAAAATGTTGTCACACTGTATATTTTTTGTACAGTTGACCCTTTGTGTCTTTTCATTCCACCAATTGTGGATCGAAATATTCAGGAAAGAAATATGTCTGTACTGAATCCAGACTTTTTCTGGTAATTATTCCCTAAGTAGTAAGAGTAGCAACTATTTATGTGGCATTTGTAGTATATTAATAATTATAAATAGTCTAGAGATGGTTTAAATTATACAAATAAGAGGCTGTGCATTGGTTATATGCAAAGATCAGAACATTTTATGGTGATTTAAGCAGATTTTTCTACCTGAGGTACATGTAAGGATATTAAAACCAGTTTTTCCAGATATCAAAGGATGACTGTATCACTGGCATTGAATAAGTGTGTTGTTTAAAGTCTTTTTTTAAAAAAAAACTTCAACATCTTTCATGGTAGCTTTATATGATTCCACTGGAAAAAAATGAGGGAAATAAAGAAAAGGAAAAGTTAATTGGCCTTTAATGCCACACATTAAATCATGTCAGGCAAGAGATGACTGATCCCGTCCACTAAAGCCTTAATGACATGTTACTGAACAGTGATTCCTGACAAAGTCTAGGAAAATAAAACAGTGAGTGGTTTTTAGGCATCAGTGGCAGCAATTTATCTTTAAATATAGTCATAAGTATTTCATTTCTTAAATTCTGTGCTAGGACTGATTAGCAAGTTGCCATTGTCTCTATAGGCAGGTGTGAATAATATCAATAAGTAAAGCAGGCTGCCTGTATATGACTCTGGTTTGATAAATCATTAAAGAAAAAGAAAATTCATTTCTGAGAAGAGTGCTTTTTAACAGCAAGTGAATTAAAGTGATGTAGTAAGTCACATTCATAATAGGGAATGTTTAACCTTCTAAAGAGAATCAAAAGCTAGACTTGTAGAAGCTGAGGACAGCCAGGACTTCATTGAGATAAGACATTTGTTTGATCTGCATGATTGTAGGGAAGATTTGGGGATTAAGATGAATTCGAAAACTTTGTTTACCTTTAATATCAGTGTTTGGAGTTGCCCAGGACAGTTGCCAGAACTACCAAGGGACAGTGGCAGGAGAGACCAGCACATATGTGTATCTTAATTTGAAGGCAAAGATTACATGAGCCCCTGCTCATTTGAGTGTTCATTCAATTTGCTGGTAATACTGACCTTGTTGTTGGATTGAATCAGGTGACTTGAAGGAGGTACCAGTGACACAGCTGGGAGTCCTTTACAAACCAAGCAGAACTCAAGGATGGGGTCCTGGTATCTCTGTGCAGGTTTAGTGGTACCTCTGGCTTTGGTTCGTTTTGGTACCTGCGGGTGATCCAGGAAACCATAGAGAAGGATGAAAGACATGGGAGGGATTGTTTTAAAATCTGTGGTTGCAGATGAGGGAATGTCACACTTGTGTGATCTTGTGTGATGCCTTTAAAACTTGTTGGCATGACCTGTCCCTTGCTGGCACTCTGGGAACCTATGTTGTCCTACACTGTGTTCTTTTCCACTGTGACATTGTGACAAGTCTTGGACTGGGGGCAAGGCTTTGATTTTTTTTTTTGGAGGAGGGGAGAGAGTCTGTCAATGGGTTCCTCTGTAGAGCTTATCCAGGCCTGCCCTGTGTCCCTGGAGTTGAGACTAATGGGCCGCCTCACCCTCACAGCTGTCCTTTCCCGCCCCCATGGTCTCTCGCCCACAAGGCCCAGAGCGAAGCCCTCTCTTATGGTATTGCAGAGTTCATAATGCTGCTTTATTGATTCTGTGAGCCTCTCAGTCACCAGGGAGCCAGTGGGAGCTTGCCATGTGCTTCTTCCAACTCCCTCTTTGGCTGTGGAGCTTTTGTTTTCAATCTGGAAGCCTAAGACTGTGGCTGTATTTTCAAAGATCTAATGTGCCTGTTCATGTTGTCCTTAACAAGTGGGCCCTGCCTGAGCCCACAACGACTGGCTGCATGAAACCCAAGCAGTGGCTGCAGAAGCTCCCTAGCTGGCCCCAGGGTTGCCAAGGACTGTGGGCCTGCAGATGTGGTCAGAACGCATGGCTGCAGGAACGGGCGAGGTTTCCTCTTTGCTTAGAAAGCCAGGAAAACATCCACAGAGAGGCTACAAAGGAGAAAAACACTTAGGTCCTGAACTTTTGGTCTCCTCACCAACAAATTTGTTCAGAATAGTTCACTTTTTAAAATGTTTTTTTCATAGAGAAAGATTTTTTTCATTATATAATTCTGCCCTCCCCCTTTTTTCCCCTCTTCCATGCTTCCTTGCCTTCTTTCACCTTCTTCAAAAGCTTACTAGGTCAACTGACTTCAGAGGAACTGATGCTCTTTTTATTTGTTAGTGAGAATTTCTTAATTCATTGTTGATCTTTTTGCCTCAGTAACCAGGCAGCTCAGGTGTGAATTTAATTTTGTGCTTTATTTTTTGCTTTTAGCCAAGATTTGGGGTGTGTGTGTGTGTGTGTGTGTGTGATATTTATTTCTTTAGGTCTTTTTGTTGTTCTCATTTTGTGGTTTGTATGTGTGTGCTTTTACATTGGGAGTATTAAGTCTGAAGAAAAGTTGCTTCAGATAATGTCTTCAACCATTTTAGGTTCAGGAATATTTCTTGGCAGCATTCCTGTAACTCCTATGCCTTCTCAGTATCTGCTTAGTGCTATAGTCTTTCCTTGAATTATCATTAAGGATCCAGAGAAATGGTGCCTGCCTTTTAGTCAGTGACATGGGAAGCTGAGTCCAGACTGACCCATGATGTAGTTGTCAGCCAAGAGCACCTGGCATTTTCTAGACCCCAGATATATTTCCTCCTGTTCCTAAACATGTGCTTCATGGCTGACAACCCGCAGACTGCTCACCCTTCCTGACACATAGTGGGCCTTTCATTCCTCTGCACCCTCGCTCACATGGTGTGTTCTTTCAAGAGTGTCACTGTCCTCTTTGCATTTTGCAGAAAGCTGTCTCCGTTGTCAGAGTCTAGCTCAAGTGGGACTTCTTCCCCTTGCTTCTGCTGGGAAATTAAGTAGGCTCCCTTTTTATGCTACTGTAGCATTTTATCCACCCGAGTATCAGTTGCACATATGCCGGGTTGTCTTTGTTTATATTTCTATCTCTCCAGTCCTGCTGTATCATGAATACCTTAGAGGAAGGTATTGAACCCTAGAATCCCCTATAGTCTCTAGCACAATGTCTGATAGGAAGTGGAAGCTTGGCAATAATTGTTGAATTAATTTCAAAGCAGTACAAGGTAAAGTCCCTGCCCCTAAAAGACACAGCCTGCTTATTCTAGCAGAGCTTTCTGTCTTCCAATCGTGATCCCATTGAACACATCTGCCAATCTGGCCCATGCTCCCAGAAGAGCATGCATTGAGAAATAGTGCTTCCTAATCAAGATGTTTTAAGAATTCATTTAAGAATTATTTATTCAGGAGGCACTGATTATGCTAGACACTGGGCTAGTCCTGAAAGAAGTTTAAACTTCCAGGTGCCTGTAGATTTTTCATAGCTCCTTGACATTTCATGGTTCATGTTTGCAAACCTTCAGATATTCTTGAGAGCAAGAATTCAAACTCAGCAACACAGGGCAGGAGTCACCAAGCAGAGGGCTAGTGAAATGCTGCTGCTCATCCATTACCTCCTCCAGCTGGGTCTGTCCTCTAGAAGGGATTGCCCATGAAAACTTCAGGAAGTGGCTTCAGTTTCCTAGGTTGCAGCAACTCCAAGGGACAGTGTTCTGCAGCTACCTCATGCCATCCTTTAGACCTACAGAGGGAAAAGGACTTCCCAAGTATACCGTTTTTTCTTTTGCCTCTCCTTTCTTTTGAAGCAGAAGGTTCAACTTGACACCTAAAGGCACTTTACTTGTCTCATGATTTCTAACCTTTAATATTAATTATCAGCATTTTAAAATTCAGAAGATTGCACATAACTCTGTTGGAAATTGTCTTCTTTAAAAATATTGCCTGTTTTAGACCTCCCTTTCCCATGATAGCAATGAGCTGGAGCTAACTGGCAGCTTCTCCTTTTAGATGGCAGTTCCTGCCCATCCCTAGTGTCAGACTCCATGACCATTTCTCTAAGGCAGCTCACTTTCCTGGCCCCTGTTTGCACTTCAGTGTGTTGATTTATTGGGGGTCTTAACTCCTAAATCACCCTTTGAAAGAACAGGTCTGCCTCAGTACTTCAGGGACAGCCACATGACCTGGTGTCATTGGACTTTGTCTAGGAAATGGAGACAGAACCTGCAGTCCAGAGCCTGTAAATGAGGTGCTTGGAAACATGGCACTCCTTATGCTGAGGGCCTGAAGTCATCTTCTTCCCGTGCCTCACTTCCCTTAGAGAAGCAAGGTTTGGTCATGAGAAATTTATCATATTCACGGAGGATTTTCATAGGCTTGGAAAGGATTGTATGGATTGAGTCCATTTTATTAGCATCTTTGATTTCTTGATAAGGAAAGTAAAGAACAAGAGGTGGCTCATGAAGGGCACAGAGTTCACTGTGTAAAAGTTCTGGTAAAGGTGTTCCCAGCTCTTGTCTGTCTTCTCTCTGTGACCCTTTATTGCCTGTGATTTTACATATTTATTTAAAACTTCCTGAATTAAAAGACTTGGATATTCAAGACTGCTAGGGCACCCTTTCACCAAAAGATGCTAAGGTGTCTAATTTTCAAAACAAAGATGTTCTTTACTACTATACATCTCTGAATCATAATAATCTTCACCCACAGTTTTCCTCCTTTTTAGATAATTATAGACAAACCACTTTGAAATTATTGCTTAAATTCCATGCAGGAAGTAGAACCAAGTGTAAATTTTGCCCTTGAGCCGCCTGTTCCCTACACCTTGATGGATTTTCTTGGTTAAAGGTACATCAGTGATGAAACAGCTGTTGACACCCCAGACGTTATGCAGGAGCTTGTCATCCATCTGTTTTTTGTTGCTGCCATTTCTCCTTCTTAATCTTTATCGTTGATTCTGTCTTTTGCCTTTTTTTCTAGCTGCATTTTCTACTTGATACTTCAATAAAAGAACTGAATGACTGAAATATTGGTGCTGAAAATAGGCCAAGAGCCACTATTCTGAAGAGTATTTGGGGAGAGAAATGTTTAATCTCATTTAGTCAAATTTGTAATTTTATATTTATTAAAATTCAGAAACGTTTTAAAAATATGGGCTAGTAGGTTCAAGTTCCTCTTAAAAATTTTTTCTGTTTTAGTTTCTAAGTATTTAGTATTGATCAAATAATAAAATGAGGTCTAGTAAATTGTATTTGTTTGAGTTTTGAGTTTTCTCAGTTTATATCATAAAAGAAATGATACTAACTCCATTTCTTTTCGTTTCTACAATTATACTTGATGTTGACAGATGGGAATGGCTGAAATCCCATTTGCCTTTAACAATTTCACCAAAGTATGGAATAACCACAGAAAACTCAGAATAAAGGATGGGATCAAAAGCAAGCAAGACAGTTCTCTCTAGTCTTAACAAAACAAGTAAAATAGAGAAATGTAGTTTAAAAAACACCTTATGAAATAAATTTGAGACCTGTTGTTTTTTCTAGTTTGCAATATTCTACGCATTCATCAGGAATTCTTCATAATGATGTATTAAATAGTTAGAATGTTTTGAGATTCTGATTGTTAATAGCCAAGAAACTTTTGATTCTATTTTCTGTTCATATTGGTATTTTGGTTGTATAACTTGGAAATCCTACTGTTCTTTACTAGATTGTGTTCCCAATAAGTAGGAGTTTCGTCTTTGCTGCTTGTATGTAGTGACAGGAAGACTTCTGAGTAGAGTATATGATACAGATTGTTAAGCTTCTTAGATGCTTTTCAGGAGAAAAATCCCCAGTTATTTTTTAAACTTGTGTCTTTCATATGAATTAGATGGGAAATGTCCCAGTTTTATCTGAGTGTTATAGTTAGGATTGGGTTCTGTTTCTGTCAGCCTGTGCTCTAGAGAAAATGCAAGGTTTCTGTGACTCTCTGGCTCAATAAATTGTGGGTTGAAAGCTCAGTGCATGCTTTTAAGAATCCTGTAGATACAGCATCCTCTACTTTAGCAAATGATCCTTTCATTCTCATAGTCATTAGCAAATTCTGATCACATGGTTGTCATTTTTGTTTTCTTTTTCAAAAAAAAAGCACATACAAGGAAGACCTAAGTTACTGAAGATAAAACCAAATATGTCCAAACTTAGTGGCAATCACAGACATAGACACAAACATCAAAATATATCTTTAATTAAAGCAATGGCTCTGCTGGGGCTCACATTCCAGAATTCTCAGTAGAGAAAACATGTTTTCTTTATAGGGGAGTTTTATTAGCAGCAATGTTCCGGTATGTGGTTCAGGTTAATTAATGATGTAGTCACACTGATGCTTTGCCATGAGGTTTATTCCAGTAAGTAGGGCACTAGGAAATCACACTGACATATCTTGCCATGCCAAAAGAGAATGCTTTATTTGGACCATAAAACCTCATTTCTATGAGGCCTGTCAACAAGGTAATTTAAGAATGCTTAATGTGGATACAGCGTTTATTAAGAATTAATTCACCATAACCAGGCATGGTGGCACATGCCTGTAATCCCAGCACTCGGGAGCCTGAAGCGGGAAGATTGCTGTAAGTTTGAGGCCAGCCTGGACTACATAGTTCAGGGCCAGCTTGAACTGCAAAGAGAGAACCTATCTAAAAAAAATTAATTAATTCACCATACACTAGAAATAGCAATGGTTTTAATAAATTTATGCAATTTATGCAATTTTCATATATTTTGTTGGCTGAGATGATTGAGACTTCAAAGATAGAGGCCACCCACAAGTTCTGGTGCAGCTGACCTTCATTGCATAAGGAGGTTTGTACTAAGAACCATCTTTTCCCCATGAGAGGTGTTTCTAAAAAAAAAATTTAAATCATGGGGATGTTTTAACACTTAATTTGTGTTGTGCATGTGTAGCAACCTTCCTTGGAGGTTGAAACAACAAAGCAACGGGATTGGAAATTAGATTTTCCCCCTTATGCTGCTAATGCAGTTGTTCCATTGGGATTCCCCTTTGCATGGGCTGATGATTTCCTTGAGACTATATGGAAATTGGCTCAGACAGGAACAAAGGGGAGAGGGGATGGCACTGATGATTCAAATTAGTGTCTCTTCTTCAGCGAGAGTCAGATATGCTTGCAAATGCACGTCATCCAGTATCAGTGGAGCCACCTAAGGTTAAGTGAGGTGCCACAGTGGCTGGAAGCTAAACTTCAGGGTCTCAGCATTTGATACTTTCCTGTCAAGTTGGGTTGAATTGTTAATTTGAAATCTGCAACATCGTAATGTGGTTCAGAAGTGGGCCAAGCATAATTTTACTTTCCTTTACACGAAGGAAAACTACCTCCTTTTCCTTCATCTTTTTTCTCCAGTCAGCATGTGAAAGATTCCTGTTGCCTAACATAGTGAATAAGAAAGGGAACAGCTTTGTGACTCTGGGAACAATGACATGCATAGAAAAATGCATCTGAAATACCTTAAAAAGAATATACATTTCATTGTCAGTGGTACACATGCATACACATATATACGTGCACATTTATAGGAATGTGGTACAGCTTCTACTCAATATTTCCCCCTCCACTCTTACATAGTTCAAACACCATCCCCTCTTAATTGGACTTTGGCTCACTTCCAGTTCTGTATCTGTGAAATAATGATCCTGAAATAAGTGGCACCTCTCAGTAGAGACATCTTTTTATGTAAAATTCTTACAGAGAACAGAAGGAAAGGAAATGCTTCTGTATTGGGGAATTTATGGGAAAGACAAGAATGATCCAAAGCAGGAATTTCACAGGACCTTACCTGTGTAAGCAGAGGTTCTTTGGGATGGCAGAAAATGAGAGTCCTTAAAGATTACTAGATTTGAATGTATCCTTTCACTGCAGGACCGGCTATTTATGGACTGTTAGAAAAGTGGCTGCTGATGCTGGGGACTGAATTGCTACGAGCCTTCAGCGCTTTGAGGCTGGTGTCCAGGTTGCATTTCTCAGGGAGATCCTTTTAGGATGGGACTAGGTGATGCAAAGTGGGTTGAGCCTCTTTCTTCTGTTCCCTCAGGACACCAGTTAATAAGCACCTGTCATGGAGGTGCGGAGAGGGCGAGTTTTTTTCACTGTAGTGACACCAGAAGCACATGATGCAATAAGAACTGCTAAGACGAAATGGGCCGGTGTTGGCATCTGCCTGAACTAGGCAGACGGTAGCATCCAGGACAGATCTCTTTGTCTTGATAAAGACAAAGTGAAAGGTTCCTTTTCACTCCTGATGAGAGTGGATTATTGAGTGCATTGTCAGTGCTAAAACTTGAAAGATAATGGAGCCTTTTGACCTAATAAAGTGGGCATTTTAGGGCAAGATTTCCAGGCTGGACCACCTAGCGCAAGTGCTCCAAGGAATGCCTGAAATGGGCACTAGAGATTTGTTGACACATGACTAAGACCCTTTTCTCCAAGAACTTTCATTCCAGTAGGAAAAGGTACAAAATAAACATGCACACAAATATTGGCAATCTTTCCAGAACCTCCTCAGAACTAAATAGCAAGTAAAACAAAGTGGAATGCTAAGAATGATGGGATATTTGAGCAAGGCTGGCTAGGGAAGTCTAAGAATAGGGAACAGCGAAGCTGAAATATGATACATGGTATGTGAGGACCTGCAGGTAGACATTCTGGGATTCACTAGGGAAAGGTCTAGGGTTTATAGGGCTAAGTGAGGAGGATTTGTGTGAGGTGCAGAGTGAGTGAAGGAGAAAAGGGGAATGGAGCAGTGGAAGGCTAGGTCATAGTAGGGCTGCCAGCCATGTTAAGAAAGAAGCTGGGGTGGTGAGGTTGTTTGAGAGTGTAGCTTACTGGTTTTATAGTTTGTATTTGTCCAAGTTCTGATGAGGCTGAGGGTTGGGGGAGGCAGGAAATGACAGCTCCACAGCCTTTTGTAAACTTAACATGATTTAGTATCATAGTTCTTACTACAGAGTGCCCAAGGCCTCTGCTCCACTTCTTCCTGGTTATCCTAAGCCTCTCCTAGGTTTTGGCTTGAGTTTGGCAGCAGTGATGTGTGAATGACTGTAGGCCTGCCTCTATTATAGCTTTCGGGACTCACAAAATTCCAGACAACGGGGTCCTTTAGGAGTTGAGCCCACTCTCCTGATAGATGAGACATCCAAGTGCAGAGTGGTTAAGGTGACCCAGTTAGTTAGTCGGGGCTAACCATCCTGACAGAGCCTTCTGCTTATTGAAATGTTACAGTTCTCTATTTTCTTTTCTTTTTTCTTTTTTTGGGCAGAACCGGGGATTGAACTCAGGCCCTTGCACTTGTCAGGGAAGCACTTATTCCACTGAGC
>NDGM011149970.1:0-10127 GCA_002564305.1 Octomys mimax | reverse complement strand
GGTGAGAGGGGGCCAGTGCCACAGGGCAGTGCCGGGTGCCACAGGACGTGCCAGGAGCTCCGGATGCAGCCGGGTGGAGGCTGGGGCACCAGAGACTGCCTGCTGTCTGCGGGGACCGACAGCAAAGGCTGCGACCCTGGGCACAGGATGGGTAAGCACGAGAGGCGCTGTGTGCTGAGTTTGGACTGTTACGTCGTCCTGCTCTTCCTCTTCCACCAGAAGTGAGCTTTGGAGCTGGACGACAGCTCCTTTGGAGCTGAACTGAGCTCATTCATACCTTTTCTACACATTGCTACTGTGTCTTCTCAAGCGGTGATGGCCAATCCATCCCCCACATGCCCGGGATCTGGACCATGGCAGCGTCTTCATCTCAGCGTGTCTCTATGTGGCCCTGCATCTTTCTGTTTGGATTGTTGGCTTGAGCAAAGAGCTTTGGTCAAAACTAAGTTGTTTATTCAAATAAGCTAATGTTCCTTAAACAGAAAAGCCTCCCCAGGTAAATAATAAAGTAGCGTTTTAAGTCAGCTACAGGTCCATTACTGCATTCCATGAGGACCTGATCAAACTAACCGCGGATGCCATCCTTTGTGACCTGTTCCTGCAGGCAGTCATAAACAGTGCTGCAAACCCCGCTGTGAGGCCATGAGCCAAAGATCTTTGCATATACAGTCACTGCTGTTTGCGTGAATAGGCAATTACCACATAGCGTTTCTTTTTCTTTTTTTTTATTTTTTTTATTTTATTGGCAGAACCGGGGACTAAACTCAGGCCCTTTCGCTTCCCAGGCAAGTGCTTATTCTACTGAGCCATCCTCCCAGCCCCCCACATAGCGTTTCTGAATTGAGAAACTGAGGAAAGCAGTTTTCAATCCAAACTCTAATAAAAACATTTATCTGATAAACTCTCTCCTCAAAAGTGGTTCCTGTACTTTGTACATGAAGTCTCTATTTACATACATAAGGGTCTCCCCCATGTAGGCACAGCATCGGTAAGGCGTTTATCCAATAAAGCTTAGTAACTAGAATGAATTATAGAATGCTGAACGCTTGGCAACGTTTCAGAGTGAAAGTTATTCTCACTCTTACAAACCTATTGTTTATAAATATAATCCATATTTGCTGGGTAAAGTGCCACAGTACACGTAGGATGATTCAGATACAGCAGAAAACGTCCGAGGTCTTCCCTCCGAGACACAACCAGGATGCTAACGCCCTTCTAAGTAAACGACTTTGATGTATTTCCAAGTTAGTGAATAAAGAAAACATGATGTTTTTTAATTATTGCACTTGGTACCACCAGTTCTTGAAACCAGTTTGTAAAACAAACCTGCCTGTGCCCAGAGTCCCATAAACAGAGCGTGAAATAACAAGTACGCATGCTTAGCTGGGAGGGGCAGCCCCGGGCAGGGACAAGGAGGGCGGTGTGGGAAGCCTCGGGCATGGAGACCTTGGGGACAAACCTACTCTCCAGAGCGACCGGGGCAATGTCGGCCCTCCCACAGGCCTTTGCGGGGAGGAAAGGGAAGAACTCCTGGGCCTGCGCTTTCTGCTGGTCCACGGCTCTGACTTCGCCCCCCAGGAAGTTTACTCACACAGCTCAGGGTCCTGAGCCCTAGGAAGGTCACCAGGGAGAATCAGCAGCCCCAACCCCCGCTCCAACCCTGACGGCGCCCGGTCACGTCCACCCCCAGGGCCACCGCGGGCAGGAACCTGCGTCAGGCTGCGTGGCCGCGCACGCTGGCTCAGCCAGAGCTCAGGGCCTCATCTGTTGCCTCTATGCGCTTGCTGTGTCTTTCAGGAAGTGTGGACATAGACTACTTTGCAATACTTTTTATCCTAGTTTATTTTTGTTGTTGTTTAAAACTAAGACTTATTTTTAACCTTAATTTTTAAAAGCATATGTTTTTACTGGAATTCGGTGCATGTGGTATAGGGTCACTGCCAGAGCAGCAGGGCCGGCTTTACCACTGGATTTAGGGTGAACAGGGGTCTGAAGAGCGGTGAAGAAGCTGCTGCCCGCCTTGACCACACAGAAGCATCTGGAAGGGGAGGCCCGGATGTCTGCAGCGGCGCCTGCACGCTGCAGGGGGAAGCTGGCCTAGGACGTGGTCGTCTCCAGCAGCGGCTGTGCCCACGCTGCACCTTCTTGGCCCTACCCAGGGCTTGTAGTGGTGGACAGTGGGCTGTTGCCAGGGTGGTAGAGACTCGGAGGTCCTCTTCCAGGGCTCAGTTCTGGGTCCTGCACTGAAATCTGGCCTGAGGCTGAGAGGAAGGTGTGCTGGAGCGGCCACTCCCTGAAACATCCCCGGGAACACAGGCCCCTCCCGGGGAGCGCAGGAATGGAAGGCAGCCTTGGAGGAGGCTGCATTCGCATCTGGATCAAGACCCAGAGTCTCCGCTCAGGCCCAGCCCGAGGAGGCACCGGGTGGAAGTTCATCTCTATCTCTGGTTAGATTTAACCTCGATTTCTGTATCTCTTCATGGTTGCCCAAAGACTCCTCCACAGAGGGCCAGAAATCAGAATGCCAAGGCCGAGGGTGGGCTGCCATGACACCGCGAGGAGGGTGTATTGGAGTTTCCAGTGGCGGGTGCTAACACACACACAGTTCAGATGGTGGCAGCGCCCTACCAATGCCATCCCAGCCATTCCATGATGCCCTGACGATGTCCCGGAGCATGGCACACCAGGCGCCCTGCGCTCCATCCCCTTGTGACGCCCCCACCTCCTCTGATTCACCATGCCCATCCTGGAGAGGAGCAGATGGAGGTGGAGGTGGTGGAGACGGTGGCTGTGTGTGGCTGCATATGCAGCAGGAATGACCTGGCTGCTGCCGCCGGAGTGCTGCGCACCGCCTAAGGGTGCCGCTCAGCCACTCCGTGGGCTGGCAGGGAACGGGTCCGCCATTAGCAAGGGCCTGCTCTTCGCAAGCGGGCTCGTGAGATCAGGGACAGCGGACCAAACACATCACCTCTGCATATCAAAACGTTGCTTTTTGCTTCTATTTTATGAAAATATAAAACAAACTTTCATAGTTGAATAATAAGCAAATAACAATAGTTACCAGTGTGTATTATTATCTTCAAAGCAGTTACTCAGAGTACAAGACATAAACCAAAAAGATTCTTACAAAAAAAGAAACAGATAATAACCCGAACTTTCCGGCTGGAGATACAGCTCAGCGGCTCCTGGCTCCCGGCTCCCGGCTCCCGGCGAGCGCAAGGGCCTGAGTCTATTCCTGGCCCCTTCCCACTCCCCAACAAAATACAAACTTTCTTTTCAATAAACTGAGATGAGCTATTAGTATAAATGAAACAAATTAGTACACATGCTGAACCATTTTGAAAACAGCAGAGCATGTAGTTAGGGGAAGTATTTGAATTTCTCCCAACTTCCTATTTACCTTCTGTTTTGCTCTTAATTTGTGTATACGTAACATATACTGTTTATATGTATAGATAGAGGTATACAGTGTTTGTCATAAGAGACGCCGTGTGACAGTGAAGCCTGTGTGTCTGACTTGCTTCACTCAACCTTTTCAAGCTGCATGCATTCACCTATGAATGTCGCCAGTGCCTCTTTCTTCATGGGCAAAGATTGCTGTCCACTTCTGTCAATGATAGATTAGGAAGAAAAGCCCAAAAATATATAATAAAGAAGCAATATCTTTAATATGAAGAAAATAACAAGAAAAACCAGCAAAGGGTTGGAACAGGCAACTCATAGAACACAATAAAATGCCCAGAACTATATGAAGAGATGTTTAATTTCTCTTAAGGAACATGTCGCTTAAGTAGAACAATAATAAAAACCTTTTGTTTAGAATATTGACAAACAACAACCCCACAAGGGCTGCTAATCTCCGGGCTTGTTTTCCTAAGGGAAGTGTTTGCTGAGGCCGGCAATCCTGTAGCCGCCCATGTGCCTGGGACGAGGTTGGAGCTCTCATAAGTTCTCTCCTCCAGGAACCAGCAAAATCTAACAGCAACACCTCTGGGTGAAAGCTTGGTGACCCAGAATCTGACGGCTGCTCCGAGATTTCCTCGGTGACCTTGAGTGCAGACTCTCAGGGCCTAATTCTGTGCATAGGCTTTAAGAAGGATGTGACCTATCTTTTCCGTGTCTCACTGAAATGTGCTCAAGATGAATGGCTTAACGCAGAAAATATTTCCAGTGTCTTAGAAGACAAGACTCATTATTCAATGCCTGAATCAATAAATCTGGTAAGATCAGTTGAATTTGCTTAATCCAGGAAAAATGCTTGCTTCAAACCAAGCAGTTTTATGATAGGTCTGTATAAAAATGATCTCATTCAGAATTTTTCAAAATGTCCCTCTGACTGGCAGTGAAGTCAGACTTAGAGGACTGGCTGCACCCAGAGGACATGGATTGGGATGCCACACACAGCATGACACATCACACAGCTCTGCCTCTATCCTGCAGGGTCCACACGCTGTGCCACTCCAGGGTCACACTGTCACTGTGAGATGCGTCCAGCAGGCCTTGAGACAGCATAGGTATACTTTTCGCTCAAACTTTTAAGCTTTTGTAGTACAACATACATTGTTTTTCCAACACAAACTAAATGGTCAGGGTTCTTGCTGCCTGCTTCTGTAGCATTTTAGGTCTTTTATGTGTTTATAATAATGAAAAAGAATCTGCACCTTGAGGGTCTTTTTTTTCTACTTCAAATGTAAACTACACACAGTTTCTCTCTAAACTGTGTTAGGTGAATGGAGTTGACTATTTCCTCAAAGATAGTTATGTTTGGATTGAGGTGGGAAAGCCTCGGAGATCCCCGGAACCTCCAGGAGGCTGGACCTGGCCTGCCCTCTTGGGGACAGCGTGCAGATGCCCCCTGTGCTGTATGTGACACTCTGGCGGCATCACTGTGTGCTCAGCTAATTCACCCTCGCTATTCTGTTCCACCCTACAAAGGAGACAGCTGAGGCTGGGAGAGCTTCAATGACTCACAAGCTGATTCGCATACATTCCGCGTCACTCTCTTCTTGGACAGCTGTGCTTTTCGGTATTTAAAATATTGAATTTTGCTTCTGATGTGGAATGTCTCCCACCTCAGCTTAGGTCATTTCTACAATGTGATCAGAACCTTGTCACCCTGCTGCTTGTAAGTTGAGTGTGTTCGCAGAGCCTGACTCGGGCTTTTCAGCCTTTGGTCCTCAGACGAGGGCGTCTGCCCCCTGGACCTGAGGCGGCACCTGGGCGATTCTGCTGCACAGGAAAGCTTGGCCACCAAGAGACACTTGAGACCTGGGTTCTGGGCTCCCGTGTCCTTTCCCCTCATCCTCTGCCCGCTGTCACTCATCAGGGCTGCATCAGCCACTTGCTGTCCAAAGGCGGTGCCACCTGGGTCCTAAGTACAAGGACTCCAGAGCCTGAGATACCGCCTCTGTCACTTACTAGCCCTTAAAGCCTCTATCAGGTGACCTGTGGAAGATGAGGATTCAGGAAGTATCTGCTTATCCGTGGTTGGACGAATTCAATGGATTAAAATGTGTGTGGGTCTTCCAGTAGCATCTGGTGTGTGGTAGGCATCGCAGGAATCCTTCCTTGTCTGTTTTGGCATTCATTTCCTGCGACCATCAAAACCAATAGCCACAGAATGAGTGGCTCGTTAGCAGCAGGAATCTCTCTTTCACAGTTCGTCATCCATTTCTCTGGGCAGGCCCGAAGGAGTGGTGGGTCGCCCAGTCTCTAGGATGTCAGGGCAGCCAGCCCTCTTTGGTGTGGGGTCCTGTCACACAGTCTCTGCCTCTATCTTCACCTTCCCTTCTCCCTCTGTGTTTCTATGAGTCATTCTTATTTTTTTAAATTTTTTTTTATTAGTGCACATTTGCGATATATGCTAAACACATCCGTCCTGGGGAATCCCTGCGCATGCGCATCATTTCTGTTTCTGATCGCTTCCTTGTCCCCACGCCTGCTCCCACTTGCTATTTTTTCTAAACCTGGTTTGTCCTTTTCCTGAACTCTGGCAGTAGCTTAATCCCCAAAGTCACATGTTAATGGTACTAAGAGGATGAAAAATTAATCCAGTTATGGGGCGCGCAGCTGGGGTCTTTGGGAAGCTTCCTGGCACAGCATCTCTCAGTGGTGGGCCACATCTGCCACAGCCAGCAAACCCAGACTGACTCGTTGTTATTAATAGAAGCCCAGTAAGAACCATTCTTTTGGGCCGGGGAGATGGCTCAGTAGAATAAGCACTTCCCTGAGTTCAATCCTCGGTTCTGCAAAAATAAAAGAACCACTCTTTCTATTGTCTGGATTTTGACAAACACAAACTACCATATCCACTGTTACCCTGCCAGAGTGTCACTGTCCTAAATATATCCAGGGCTCCGCTTCGCACCTTCCCGTTCCTCAGGACTCTTGCCAACTGCTGCTCCCGTCTCTCTTTTCTGGAATGTTCTCTGCCCGGAGCTGAGCAGTATCCATTCAGCTTGACTTCGTGGTTTTTTTTTTGTTGTTGTTGTTGCTTGTTTGTTTGTTTGTTTCTTTGTCTTTTTGCGGAACTGGGGATTGAACTCAGGCCCTTGCGCTTATTCCATTGAGCCATCTCGCCGGCCTGACTTCTTTTTCTCTCCCGCATCTTTGCGTGGCTTGGCAGCTCCTTGCTTTTCAGCGCTGGCGCATACTCCGTTGGCTGGATGCGCCAGTCTACCCGCCGCTGCCACGGCTTTCCTTGTCTTGGCGGTATCTTCTGCAGAGCAGTGTTTCACTTGAATATAGTCCAGCTTACCAACGGTCTCAGTTTTGGTGCTGTGCCTAAAAAATGCATCGTAAAACCAAAGTTCACCTAGATTTGTTTAAGCTTGTTAAGTAACTATATAAATCAAAATATAACTATACAAATATGTATCTAGAGGGCCGCTCGCGCCATCCCTCAGATGCTGTTCAGCAGTCCACGCCGTGGCCTACAATCTGTTGGAGTTGCGTTGCTGTTTGGCTCATTGCTGCTCTTGCCCTGCCCTGGGCTTTCCTGGCGCGCACAGCTATGCTCACCTGCCCTAGGGCGGCCTCCAGGAGCGCAAGGGGTGGTCTTCCCCCGCGCTCAGCTCCCGCCGTGCTCAGACGCGGCACTGCCCCTGGTTCACGGCGGCGCCCTGCGTGTGGGTCTTCCAGGCAGCTGCTTCTCGCCCTGCGCCATGTCCACACTGGCCCACGAGGGTCAGTGAGTGACACAGGGCGGTCCCATCCAAGGACTAAGAATAGGTGCGCTTTCTGTTTTCCCTGGAATGGAGCTTGCATTCTAGAGAAGCAGCCCTGTCTGTGGTCGGGGGCCTTGGGGGCCGCAAGGGCCACGCGGCTGGTCTCCCACGCCCTCCACGTGACTCATGGCTGCTAAGCAAAGGGCGCTGTCGTGCTATTTATATGCTTGTGGATTTAGAAATAAAAGCAAGCTCCTAATAAGGGAAGAATGTTTTCCTCCATCTCGGGCAGAGAAATCTCAGATTAACCTTAACTTCCTTTTCATAAAGAGATACAAGCAAAACCCCAAATGTTCAGATGTATTAATACTTTCATCTTACAGTACAGCTTTTCAGTGATGACCCTAATTTCAGTAACATGCCCTTCAATTGTTTTCATGTAAATACATTCATAAATCAGGAAAATACTTTCTTGCCCTATCTTGAAATGTGGGAGCAGTCTCCTTTTGGAGCCTGAGGCCCACCAAGAGAATGTCACCTTGGACTGGGCTTTTCCACAGGGCACTAGAGCGTAGGCCTCCAGTGGCACAGGGCCACTGCCTCCTTCTAATTGTGAACAGCACTGTTGAGCGGGCATGGGGGCACAGCCCTGCATTCCAGCTCTGTGGAGACCGCAGCAGAAGACCGCAGTGTAAACCTAGCCTAGGCAATTCCACATGAAATTCTCTCTCAAAATTTGTTTAAAAATTAAAGAAATGGCTGAGTGTATAGCTCACTGTGAAGGTTCTGGGTTCATGGTCCAGTACTACACACAGCCAGCTTTTGTTTCATGAAATTTGCAAAGGAAGCATATAGTTGTTTTTTACTTGTAAGTCTGTGTGTATGTGTGAAGATTCTGGTTATTTGTGGTTGTGCAAGAGAGGAGGTCCCCTCTGGTGCAGCTGACCCCTGTGGGCTCACGGAGCAGCGTAGCCGCCTGGAGACACCCAGGCAGCTGAGCTCTCCGAGGTGAGGCCTGCTCCGGCTGGCTCTCTCACGGGCTTGGCTGTGCGTGGGGCCAGTGCAGCCCCAGCGGGCTTGTTCAGGCGTGCCTGGAGGTCCCTCCTGGGCGTCTGCTTATGTCCTTCTAACCACTGCTTCTGCTTCTACAGCTCTGCATGGTGCTGACTTCGATGGCAGATTGCCCCACAGGGTAAAAATGACATAAAAGTGGAAACAGCTTTGTTCTGGGCTCTTGGCAGATTTCAGTCCCTCGAGGGGTGCTGGAAATACACTGCTCTTCAGACTGTTACTCCACGTCTTGTAGCTCTGTCCGAGACCCCTGCTTTCAGAGGACTAAACAACCTTCCAGGAAAAGTGGAAACTACTCTAACTGGCCGTGAGTAGAGAGAGCCCAGAGGCCAGTTTCCAGGAGGCAGCATCTTGGGACCCCAGGGGTGTAAAGTGGGTTAGCTGATCCCAGCTTCCTAGTATAGCTAAGGATGAAAACAGTCCTGGGCTTTCAGGGTGCAGGAGACCCAGATACTGGTTCTCTTCTTGATAAACAATGTATCTCATAGTTTCTTAATCTAGCTTGATATGTTGGTTTGTTCACTATTAGTATTTTCATTTTATTAGCACATGTTTGCAGTCCGTGCACTTTATAGTCCTCTTGATAGTTGGCACAGATGCGTGGTGCAGCTTGCTTCTTTTTTAAATCCCCTTCCCTGCCCTCCCTCCCTCCTCCTGTAGTTCCTCTTCCTTCCCTTCATTCTTGTTGATACAGAATGTAATCAACAATCTCAGCTCACGCATGTCCATGTTTGTTGACAGTGCCAGGACCTGGTCCCCCGCGCAGCCTTCCTCGAGCGCCTCCCCTCGCCTCCCCTGCCTCGCTGCCCTGGACCCTTCCCACTTCCAACAAGCCATCCTCTTGTCTCCTTCCAGCCTCCCTTCATTTTTCTCCTAGTTTGTGCTTTCCCTTACTCAGGTGAAAGAGTCCCTGTCACAGTCAAGCTTGCGTGTCTGGTTTACTTGACTCAACACTATATTTTCCAGGTACATCCATTTTCCTCTGAATGTCTACAATCTGTCCTTCTAGATAGTTCATTCCATACACATCCCGTTTTCCTTATCTACCTGTTTTCCTTATCTAGTTGTCTGTTGGTGGACATACGGGCTATTTCCAGGGTTTAGCTGCTGTGATTTATGCTACGATAGACATTGGCAAGCATGTAGTGCTGTAGTATGATGTCTTAAACTCTTTGGGGACAATATCTAGAAGAAGGATGCATGGCTGGCTCACGTGGAATTTCTAAGTTTAGTTCTTGAGAAATCTCCACACTGGCCGTACTGGTTTCCATCCCCACCAGCAGTGCAGGAGGGCTCCTTTTCACCAGAGCCTTGCCGGCATGTTATTGTATTTTTTTTTTTTTTTTTAATTTTAGGACAGGGTCTACAGGGTGTTCAGGTTCTCACTACTAGATCAGACTCATAGTGATCTGATGTTTACAGCCTCCCAAGAGCTGGGATTACAGGCGCGCGCCTCTACACCCAGTCTCAATTGCCGTCTCAGCATGCCCGGGGGCCGGGGCTGGCAGGGCAGAGCTGGGGATTGAACCCAGGCCCCTGTGCCTGCTTGCAGGCGCTTTAATCCGCTGAGCTATTTGGCTGGCCCTTATCTGACTTCTTAACAATTGCCATTCCTTCTGGAGGAAGATGGGTTCTTGGAGTTCTTTTAATTTTCAATTCTCTCATGGCCAGAGAGGTTGAGCACATTTTCATATATTTGTTGGCCATTTCTACCCCTTCCTCTGTGAAGTGTCTGTTCACTTCTTGGGTCCACTTCTTGACAGGCTCTTTTAGTTTAGGTGGTCTAATTTTGGGGTTTTAAAAAATATATTCTAAATATTAATCCCCTCTGGGGGCTGGTGAGATGGCTCAGTGGTCTAAAGCACCTACTTAGAAGAAGCTAAGCTAAGC
>NDGM011149969.1:0-22642 GCA_002564305.1 Octomys mimax | reverse complement strand
GGTTGACACTGTACCGTTTTAAGTCGACGCAGTGAGCGGAGCAACCAGCATGAGAAATGTCAGCTCTCATTAGCCTGTGTATAAATCTGCCTCCGCGAGAAGCGGGAGTAAAGAACGAAAGGAAAAATGCCAGGAAGCGGGAACATATGTTGTTCACACAAAAAGCATCTCCAACAATGGGTGTCTTCCTCCACGGTGGAGGCACCTGGAACACAGGCTTTGTTATGCCTCGTCATCCGGCCTCCTCCCCATACAGAAGCGGGGAGAGCCACACGGCTTCAGCAGCCGTGGTGGGAGGTTTGCTAAGCGTTCGCTGACACAGCTGAGCAGTCGCAGAATGTCATAAAGAGTAAATGACTTGATAATGCAAAGCAGTAATTAGTATGTGGTGCATGTTGATGCTATTTACATATTTTAACACCTTGATATTAATGAGTCTGCCTAATAGTACATAAATGATCTAGCCTTTGTGGAATCTATTCCGGATTGAATTTTGGCAAGCAGCGCTTAAAAGCAGGGATCCACTCTGGGAAGCCCGCATGGTAGGAATGCAGGCAGGCAGGTAGACAGGACGTGGTGGGTGGGGAAGGAAGTTCTGCCCCTGGGGGAATTCACTGCTAGCTGGCCAGAAGAGCTGCCTGCAGAATGTGTGATGATAAAAGTGTAACAAGCATCTTGCAAAAATAATAATAATAGGCTCAGATTTGTAGCATTTGCCAGTTTCCATGGAGTAAATAGTCCCACTATCACCAGCCTACTGGCCAGCTTCCAACGTGACTTCAGTGAACACAGTTGGGAGGAGCTGTACACAGCCGTCCCTCCGGAGCCGTGGTGTCCCTACCCTCCATTGTACGAGGGCCACAGGCCACTCACAAATTGGCCTCAGTCATGCCTGAATTCCTGTTTGCACACAGAGAAACAAGATGGGGCCATAGTTACAGAAAACTATGCCAGGTATTTTCCAAGGTGCCAAGACTCAGATCTTTTATCATGCAATGAATTTTACTGTGGAGCAGGTAAGAAATCTCTGAGTACAGCCTTTGCTGTACTCATGGAGATAATCTCAGAGTGGAGAAGAATTTACATAAAGACATCAGCTTGGGTAGCTGGTGTTAGCTCAGAACTGGAATTCACCTCTCCTTATTCTTGGCCCAGTGGTCTTTGCACTGTGACCCTCTTCCAACGCATGCCTTGCTGAATACTGCCCAGTAGGCACAGTTTCTTGTGACTCAAGGTCTCTCCCCTCACTGCCTCAGTGTGTGTCTGTGTGCGTG
Source organism: Octomys mimax (assembly GCA_002564305.1). NCBI lineage: Eukaryota > Metazoa > Chordata > Mammalia > Rodentia > Octodontidae > Octomys > Octomys mimax. The sequence continues at coordinate 21,368 of NDGM011149969.1, read as the reverse complement.
CATGCATGTGTGTGTGTGTGCATGTTAGATAGCGTGGCCAGCAGGCTCCCGGAGCCCTGTGTGAGGATGATGGTTGCCAGGTAACGGAAAGGCAACATGGCAGGGAGTCTTCCTGGCAGATACGGATAAATGGAGCAGCAGAGACTAGAGCCTCCCTGGAAGAGGAGAGTGTGGCACTGTCTGGTATGAAGACCATGAAACAGAAATGGAGTGTACAGCCCATAGTGTCTATATACTGGGGAGACACCGTGACTCAAAGGGGAGTTGAAGAATGGTGGTCCAAGGGCTAGCCAGATGGCTCAGAGAACTAAAGCTCCTCCTTAGGAGGACCCCAGGGGCCGGGGTTCAATCCCTGGTGTGCCATGCGGGCCCCGTTCCCTAAGGCATGCTGAGATGGCAAATGAGACTGGGCATGGTAGTGTAGTGTGCACCTGTAATCCTAGTACTTGGAAGGCTGAAAACAGTAGGATCACTACAAGTCCGATCTGTGTAGTAAGAGCCTGCAGACCCTGTACTAAATACATTTAAAAAACAAAAAAGAACAGTGGTCCATACTCATGTGTACTAAACAGAAAAGCCAAGACCCAGAGCCGAGAAGCACGATGCCCAAGGTCAATAATACCATTAGCTGGTGGAAGAGCTAGGGCTACCTGAATTGAAAGTGGGGGGACCTGGGCTCCCCCTGACCCTCAAGTAGTATGATAGAAGCTTCCTAAGACAAAAGTAGCCCAAAGTGCCAAATACTGAGCGTGAGCCCTCCCTGTTATGGTATGTCTCTTCTCTCCCTGTCCTATTCCGGCTCTCATGGAGAGCGCAGAGCCAGGGAGCAGCGGAGGGATGAGCAGGAATGGCACTGACGTCACAGGGTGGGGGTGAAGTTCTGAGGGGTCACTCAGCTGAACAGATGGCAGGCAGATATTGGCTTTAACTCGCACATGGTTGAGTAAATAATGCTTAAGTCTTTCTTGCCAGCCTGGGGAGCCAAGCAGATCGCAACGAGCGGAGGCACCTCCACCTCCCGCCCGCATCATCTGCTCTTCCCGGGGTTTTCATTTCCTACCCTGTGTGCGCTTTAGAGCATGGCTGGCTGGTCAGGAAGCGGGTGCCCTTGGAGGCAGGAGCGAGTGTGCAGAAGGAGGGGGCAGACTGGGTAGACGTGCGGGCTCCTGATCGCGTTATTCCAGCGTGCGCCTGGGTAGTACCTGTCAGGCAAAATCACCCCCGAGAACATCACACCAAACCACCCGGGTGGGAGGTGTTTCAGTCCTTGGTCACAAAGAGCCTCACAGAACAACACACTCCTCGTTCTGCTTGCCAGTGAGATTGTCTCTCCTTCCACTGATCAAAGAACTGGGTCTGGTGAAACTTTCAGGCTGTGCTCCTGAGTTCTGATCCCAACACAGCCTTTTCCCGGCTCCTGGCATTTTCTTTAACTCTCTTGAGCCTCAGTTTCCCCATGTGCCCAGTAAGGATTATTAGGATTGATCTATCTGTCTTCATGGGAAAGAAATATTTGAACAAATAATGTTTGCATGAATGGGAGAGGAAGAGAGAAAGAACAAGGGAGATGCACAAGGTGAATCAGACCAAAGAGTCTATGGTACAAAATCAATGATCAGTTTTGGGTCCCTACAAAATCAGGTCTTGGGATACAGAAATAACCTTGAGCATCCACCACCCCAGAGATCTCCTCTCTGAATGGGCAAAGAAAGGAACAAAGTTATGGGAGCAGACCTGAGGTGGTTCAAAGAGTGGGCTCTGGGGCCAGGCTACCTGTGCTCATGTTTCTTTGTTGCCTAAATGTTGTGTGACCTGGCAGGGGGTGACCTGTGTGTCTCAGTTTCCTCATCTGTGAAATGGGCATTATAACAGCGCCTGCTCGTGAGGACGAAAGAAATGCAAGCAACAAAATGTGCTGCGCCGGCAGCAGAGACTCAGTAAATGTCAGCTGATGTTGTTATTATCAAGGACTATTCCAAGTATAGCCCGAGATCCTGGGAGGGCCCCAGAAGAAAGACTCACCTCAGCCTGGGGCTGGGGGTTCAGGTCAGGGAGGACTTCCCAGAGCAGAGGCCACTACAGGGCTGAATGTGGAAGAACAAGTTAAGAATCAGCTTAGAAAAAAACAAATGCATTCCACAAAATCTTACCACACAAAGACTTAGGCAAGACATGACAGATCTCTGCTTCATATGCCTTTCACTCTAGATTAGAGACCAGAAAATTTTTGTATGAAGCCAAAATTCTTTATAATTTTTAATAACTATTTCAGGCTCTATGGTCTACATGGTCTTTAGCACAGCTGCTTAACGCTGCCTTTGGAGTGTGGAAGAAGCCACAGATAACACAGAAGGGAACGAGTGTGGCTGCGCTACAATAAAACTGATTTCTGAACCTTAACATTCAAATACCATATAAATCTGCTGTCATAAAATATTACTTTCCTTTTAAGAAATTTAAACTATAAAAAGCATTTTTCCTTATTGGGTCCCCCAGAAGTAGACATTGGGCTGGGTGTGGCCCATAGGCTGTAGTTAGCTGGCCCCTGGCCAGGGTGACAGCAGGCATGGAATCAATAGCAATGTGACAACACTGAGAAGCTAATAGCCAGTGCTAGAAGAGAGTCACTCAGTACTGAGATGCAATCCTGAGGGGTGTGTGCTGATTTACTTAAGGTGATATGGAAGGATTTCTAAGGAGGTAAAATTTGGGCTAAAATCAACATGATTAGATAAAATCAATTGAGGTCTGCATGTGGGGAGCCAATCAAAGGCTGACTCAAAGCTTTGGTGTGTTAAGCAAGAGAATCGGAGGAATTGTCTGGAAAGACAAGGAAGATCCAGAAAGCACAGTGAAAGCTCGAGTTCATAAGGAACCTACATGTAATTAATTCACTGTCTGTGGAACTGGCCTTCATTTGATTGAAGGAAAATATTTGAAAAGGGATTCACTATGTAAATACCTTTTGTGATTTCCTTTAATATGTAGGGACAAAAGGAGGGAATGTATTCATCCCTGCTGAAACGCTGAATCAGTCTTGGGCATTATTATCTACCAGCCCTAATAAGTCTATTTCTCCTGCAGAGGAGGGGCCAGCTGGCTCCTGCACTGAAGCCCAGTGTGTGCGTGCCTGCCCGCCCAACTCTAGTGAGTCCTTTATCAGGAGGCCAGCAGAGCCCACACCGTCCCGACAGTGTCTGCCTTCTGAGGGTGCCACCAAAATAGGGCCGATGCGCAGATCTGACCAAAACCTGGATTTCTGAAGGAGATAATAATAATGGGGCTTTGGACTGGTAAGAACAGGGGTCCTGGCTCCTCTCTGCTGGCCCTCCTCCCTGACCTGCTGTGTTGATGGGAATGTCATTCAATGTCTTAGAATCTGTACATTAAAAACAATCTATTGCAAAGGCACGGAAGAATAGGACGGGGGAATGTGTCCACACATGGGCAGCTGTGCCCAAGGAAGCCCTAGACTCTGTGGGCTGAGAAACCAGGACTCCTACTCCTCCTGACACACATACACATGTATGCATCATATGCATACCGCACACAGTACCGTATTCATGCCACTCATGTGCCACAAACACCATGTACACATAGCACAAGCAACACGTGTATGACACACAACAGAGATCATATACACATCACACACTGCACACATTTGCATGCCCCATATACCACTGCACACATGTGCACACACAACACACAATACATAGCACCCATGTGTACCATGTCAAATCACACCACATGCAAAAGTATGCACTCACACATACACTATACGCAGAGACACACACACTGTACTTGCACACACACACCACATGTGCTCACCAGGCACAGCACACAGACACTGCTTGCACACACAGCACATAGACAGCTCACCTATCCTCAGCTGAGTAATTTGCACAGCCATACCCTGTTTAACTGGAGCTTCATCTGTTAAATAAGTGCTGCTTTTTCTGCCATTCTGCAGCTGTTGCTGTCTGCCTAATTTCAATCAATTAACTTTTACTTAAAAACATTAAGTTTCTTAATGCTGCTGCATCAGACCAATTGTGCAGTGAATTGTGAGTGTGAAGGAGGCAAATCACTCAAATTTGCCTTCCCAGGGAACAAAGCCACCACTAGGGCATCATCTTCTTGGGAACTTGCCTCATGAAGTGAAGGATGGAGGCAGGGAGGGACTGGATCGGCTAGCTCAGGGCCCAGTACTCAAGGACAACCAGGTGCAGGCACCCATTTCAGGACCTAGGGTGAGCACTAGGTACCTGTTGTGTGGGCAGAGTGGGCCTCCCATAGAGAGGGAGGTCTAGGGGCAGCTTGAAGCGAGGCACTGGAGGATCAAAGGCAGCATGGGAGCTTGAGAGCAGTGAGGGGAGAATGTCATGGATGCCTGCTGAGGGTGGGGGTGTGCACCATTGCTCTCTGGAGAACAGCTGGGGTGGGGCTGCACTCTAGCCCAGGTCCCTCCCCACCCTACAAGCAGGGCCAGATCCTAAAGTTGGTCTTTGAATTCTGTCTGATTCTACACCTAGCTCCCCACAGCGTTCTGCCGTGGGCCTATCCCGCACTCGCTTGCACACCAGCCCTAGGTATCCCATGCTTGGAGATGTTCCAGGAAGGGTGAGCCGCCTGGTGCCTCAGGTGGAGACTTTGCACCTGCCATTCCCTGCGTCCAGTGTCCTTTCTCCAGGTGGCGGGCTCCTGTCCACCCTCGAGCCAGCTCACTCCTCTAGAGGGCAGCTGCCTAGCTGTGTGTACAGTCATCATCTCCTAGTTCTATTTTGCTTATGTACAGCTGGGGCATCAGTCTAGCTCTCTGTCTACAGCGGCATCCCTGTGTCTGAAATGGTATGCAGCACATACCAGGTGCTCAATCAATGTTTGCTGATCAATGGAAGCCCTCAGGCCTCCTGCTTTCTAGCCTTTTGTTACTCCACAACTGTCATTGTAACAAATACCTGTGCTAATTGACTTACAAAAAGAAAAGGTTATTTTGGCTTGTGCTTCCAGAGACTGTGGCTCTGTTGCTTTGATCCTGTGATGAGGCAGCATGTGGTAGTGGGAACATGTGCAAAGCAACATGGGGAAGCAACAGGGAGGAAGAGGAAGGGATTGGAATCTCAGCTCCCCTTCAAGGGCACGTCCCCGATGACCTCCCATTGGACCCCACCTCTTAAAATTTCCACCATCATCTCCCCAGAATGCCATGCGAGAACCAAAACTTCCTCACCCATATCTCATCCCCAAATACCCACTGCCCACACCCTTCCTGAGCCTCTATCCTCCACACAAAATGCCCTTCCCCCTTGCCTATAGCTCCTCCACCACGCGTCCACTCCCTGGAGTGCCTCCTCTTCTGGGAAGGCTTCCTGGCCACACTGGCCTCTAGGAGTGGGCTGCTCCTCTGAGCATTAGTATGTGGCTGCTCCACCCCAGGGACCCTCAGTGTTCGCTGCCATCATACTCACCCAGGAACCTGGGAGCCATCCAGACCCCAGCAGCCTCTAGAAGACAAGGCCACGGGGGGGGGGGCATTGGCATATTTTACACTCTCATGGCTAATGTGGTATAAGACTCTGGCTATTGGTTTTACTTGGTCCTCCTTCATGTCAGACTGTCCCTGAGGGACAAGAAGCAGCTGGAAAACCATCTTTATTAACCCCAAGCACATTCAAGCAAGTGGCCAGCATTCCACAGATGCCACCTCAGAAGGCACAGACAGAGGGCACCCGTAGGAGCCTCCTGAGAGTGGGGAGGGGAGTGCTAGGATTGGAGTCAGGCACACCTGGGGCTGAGTGCTGTATTTAGCACTGAGTAACAGGGCCACTGTGGGCAGCAAGTTTCACTCCACCAGGTGAGGACAACAGTAGCCTCAGCCTTGGGAGGGGGCAGTAAGTACGCAGAGTGGCCAAGGACAGTTCTTGGCCTAAGACCTGTCATGCAGCAAGTGCTTTAAGATGGGATCTTCTATCCAAAAATGTATAGGGCTCTTAACCCCTCCGAGTTTGTCCAGAGCTGACTCAGCAGTAGGGAAGCAGGCTGCATGGTTCTGTCTGCCCAGCTGCCCACTCCTCCAACCCCCGCTCAGCTCAGGGGCCCACTCGGGCAGCTTGCAGAAGTGTGCACCCTGCCTGGTTTCCTTCCCAGGCCTCTGCCCCCACCCCACCTGCCAATCATGCCACCTGGCCGCCCCCTGCCCAAGGAGCCAGGCTGTGCAGCAGCCTCACGGCACACGCAGGGCTCACACATGCTCACCTGGCCACCTGGCATGCAGGCCTGTGTGCTGCCATGGCACAGTGCCCACTCCTGGGCACAGAGAGGCCAGTGCATGGCCTGGCAGATGGCAGCAGGGTGGGGGCCGGGAGGGGAGTGAGAGCTCCTGCAGTGCTTGAGGTGAGTGTCGGGTGGGTGGAGGCCCCGGCTGGGGGAGGGAAGGAGGCTTGGCTAGCCAACAATAGATGCCATAATGCTTGTGCCTGTGGAGCAGACTCCCACTCTGTAGAACAGGGCTGGGTTTTCCTAGATGCCTGGCTCAGCCAAGCTCCGGTCATGACATTAAGGCCACTGGCGATAAATTAACACTTGCAGATAAAGATGATTCCGGGACTAACTGCCCAGGATGCTACATTCTTCTTCTTCCAGGTTTGAAATCCAGCTCCATCCCAATTTTATTTAATCAATTCAGTTTCACGATCACCTACTCTAGCCCAGTTCCCAGGAACCAGCATCGTGTTCCATCAGAAGAGTAGACCAAGTCAGAGCTCTGAGGACTAGTCCCTCTATGACGCTGGACTGGCCATGCCTCGGCCTTGGCTGCTGTGTCTGGGCGCTGGGCTGGTTCCTGGGATGAGGATTACAGTGATAGTTAGAAGGGTGATAGTTGTACATGGCCTCAACACTTTGGAGGGTGTTTTGAAAATAGTGGGATTGGCCATGTGTCTTTAAGGAGAGAAGCAGAAAATACAAAAGCTTGAGCTGTTCTCAGAGACTGGGAGCAGGGAGGAGTATGTCATATTGGTTAGGAAGAGCTGGAGGATATCAAAGCAGAGAGAGAAGAGTTTTTAGAATCCGTTCCTGGATCAAAATGTCCATGCCTTGGGCTGCAGAGTTGGACATATCAGTGCCTTCAGCTCTGGCTATGGAGTTGTTAGAAAGTCAGCTGCCTTTTCTGGGCATTACTACCTTCATCTGAAAAAGGGATTCAAAGAGTTCTTAGCCAAGGATCCTGAGGATGTACCTAGATCACCAGGGACAGAGTCTGGATCATATGATGCTTCCGTGTCACCATCATTCCAAAGAGGCTGCAGAAATCAGGAACATACCTCCCTTGAGAAACCGTATTTCATTAAACACAGCCAATAATCACAGCTGGTATCTATGGTGCAATATACCATGTTAACCTTTAGGATTCATAGTGCGTTTAACCTCACAATAACTGAGAGGTGAGCTACAATTCTTACCCTTCTAAAGATGAGAAAAAATGGGTCCCATATTAGTAAGAAGCTCAAGATCCCCTTGTTAAAATTCTGAACATGGGTATTTAAACACAGGTCATCTGACTCTAGGCCTTTCTGCCATAACTACCCATTGCGCTGAGGATATTCTTAGCCACACTTCACCTAACACTGAAAGTAACAGCAGGGAACTTGCCTGGGGAATCCTCTTAGGCATCTCTTCCTAGAACCTACAGAGTGGAGGCCAAGGCTTCTCTTTCCCCTAATCTGCCGCCCGCTGTCTCACTGACTTCCACTCTGGAGCCGCCCATGGTTCACTCCACTGCAGCTCCTGTGGCCTCCTGGCCTTTGCTTGAACTCTCTGGGCTCATTCCCAGCCACTTCTCCCCAGCACAGGCTACTTAACCTTGCTGTCCTTCCTGCCTGGGGTGCTTTCCCTTCTTGATGGGGCTGCCCAGTATTTCATTCTCAGCTTACAGCTCAGCTCTGTAGAGATGGCTTCCCTGACAGCCCCTGCCTGAAATACTACCCATCACAGGCCACTGTCCCTGAGACCCGAAAGGATCTTGTTGATCTGTCTCCTTGCTTTCTGGCATCTGCACAGCAAACCATGAAGCTCCCCAAGAAGGGGCTTTCTTGGCCTGTTGCCTGTGTGTGCTCTTGCCAGTACCTGATACAGGCCAGGCATGGTGTCAGGGCTCTGTCAGCCCTGGTCAACTGACTGCCTGCAATGCCAAGCAACAGGAGCAGTAGGCCCAGGGCACCCCACCTCTGGTCCAGTGCAGGCTTCCCCAGGAGAGCTCTGGCCTTGGAGACAGAAGGGACCCTGAGAAAGTTCAGTTGCCTATACTCCTCCTCCTACCCTTCCTGGTGCTGAGACAGCAGAGACCTGGGTTGGTGCACCCTACTGAAGGCAGGCGGGGAGTTACAGATGCTCTTCCAAAGCAAGCTGCACTGAGCCATTGTTCCTCACAGAGATTCCCACAAAGCCCCTAGCATTCACGCTCAGGGCATGGGGCCAGCCAGGGATGGGCCTCTCCCTCAGTCCCACGGATGCTCATCTGTGGTCTGAGCAGCCCCTAGCAGAGAGGTCTTTCAGTCCCCTTGTACAGGTTCCCAACAAAGGTTTATTTATTTATTCATTTATTTGTTTTATTTTTAAAGAGAGTACAAAATAGTTAAAACAGAAAAATTATACGTGATACCGAATTTCACTTAGCAAAATAGTATGAATTTCACAGTATTTGCTGTAATGCCTTATGTCATCTTCCAACTAGTTGTTCATATTACTAGATATATGCATGCAAAATTGGAAGAAGAAAGAAATACATAAGAAAATAAGAAGAGAAAAAGGACAAACAATTGAAAAAAGGAGGCAAACAAATTGATCACTGGGCTGGGAAGATAGCTCAGCAGTCTAAGTGCCTGCCTGGGAAGCGCGAGGACCTGGGTTTGATCCCCGGTACCGTACACTGTGCTGGTCACTGAAACTGGGCGTGGTAGCACATGCCTGTAATCCCAGTGCTGGGGAAGCCGAAACAGGAGGATCTCTACAAGTCTGAGCTGCATAGTGAGACCCTGTAACAAATAAATAAAATATTTTTAAAAAATAAGCATTAACTGCTCCTTTCCATAGGCCAGCAGAAATCCACAGTATAGTTGTAGAAACCATCCTGCTTACACACATAGATATATCTCTTTCCACCACTTCCTCTCCTGTCCTTCTCAACTCAGTAATTCCTTCCTTTTGAATAGGTTCCTTTCTTTTTTGCCAGTATCTATTGTGCCCTTTCAGATTTTATTTTCCCTTTCAGGTTCTCACACTAAGGAAACAATACAGTGTTTCATATGTGGGTCTGATTTATTTCACTTAAAGAGTATGGTCTCTCGTTGCAACCATTTACGCCCGCCTCAGATCTAGCCTGTTTTATAGCTGAATAATACTCCATTGCCAACAAGTGTATTTATTCCCTAAATACCACCTTCAGGCCTGGGCACACAACCTCAGCAAAGGCCCTTCTGTCTGAAGTATGCATTTGCCAAATTGGAAGCAGAAGAACAAGGTATCTTTGGAATCTTCAAGCTCCTGGGACAGTCGGGGCCTCTTCGGCCTCTTTAGCATCCTGCTCACAGCGCAGAGGTGACGTGGGTGTGGGCAGTGCGGGCCCTCCACTGTTCTTACCACATCCTGCACTGCCCGGCTGGTGCCAGGCATGAGGAACCATGTAGAATTCAAGTCATTTTCTTTGCTCTCCAAAAGTTCTCCTCTTTCTTTAATTCTTCTCCTTCCACAATCTTCCTCTATTCCAGCAGAATCTTTCTATAAATTAGTGACTGTGTGATCTTTCACAGGTTACTTAACCTCATTGAACCTTAATTACCTCACTATGACATGAAAATAATAGTACCATGTCATAGAATTGTGATGATTTAATGTGTTAATACATGCAAGACAATGAAACTGCCTCACCCAGAGTAAGGACAATAAATCCCTCTTGTTGCTGTTGCTACCTTTCACTGAGGAAGTGATATTTATTATAATAAATAAATACCCAAATCTGGGTAGCTAACAATGCAAAGGTTTGCTTCCTGCTCATGTCACAGTCCACAGCAGGTGTCCTTTCCACAGGAACATGGGGCTTGAGGCTCCTTCCATGACACAGCTGCAGCCTCAGGGTCGCATTTGTTCTGCTGTTGGAGAAAGAAAAAAGGAACTCTCACCTGGGAGAGATGGGGGAGCCAAGTCTGGATGCACAGAAAATCTCTGTCCACATTCATTTGGGTGGACCTGGCCCCATGGCACGCCTAACTCCAGAGAATGCTGGGAAATGTAGTCTCGCTGAATATTCAAGAAGAAGAGCCTTCTTGGCAACTTGTCTTAGCTAGTTACTATTTTTTGTTATTATGCCTTAGAATCCCCATGTCCACTGACAAAGCCCTGTCTCTTTACCCCACCTCTCTTCTCTCCTATACACACCTGCTCCAAACAAAACAGCAACCAGCAAACCTCCTGGAGGTATAAAAATTTGAATTAATGTGAATAAAGGACATATTTCACTCTGACTGCATTTCCTTATGTGCAAAACAACAACGAATGTGCCTCTGTGTGGTCACCCCCTAACACTGTCCTATGATTAGGGTCAGTAGCTAGGAAATATTAAGGGATTAAGCAATGTCTTCATTCTAAAGACATTCCAAAATATTTGGTAATTTGTCTGGCAACACAAGCATGACAATACAGTGGTACCTTGGTTCATGAATTTAATTCTGTTTATGATTTTGGTTGTACATTGAGCCAGAGGTAATTAAGGTCGCATAATGATTGGATGAGAACCAAATTAAATCCAATGGTGAGGTCCAATGTTAACCTTATATGGAAGTTTGATTTGGTTCTCATTCAATTCTGTTTGCAACCAGAATGTGGAAAGAATTATGTTCATGAACTGATCTACCACCGTAAATGGTACCACCTCTGTTAGTTAGTTTTCCTGTAACAAAATACCTGAAATAATCAACTTACAAGAGGAAGGTTTATTTTGGCTCACAGTTTTGGAGGTTTCAGTCCCTGGTCAGCTGGCCCAATTTCTTATAATCTGTGGTAAGACAGAATGCTGTGGTAGCGAGTGCACTATGGGACAAAGTTGCCTACCTCATGGCAGCTGGGGAGCAAGAGAGACAAGAAGGGGACAAATCCCAGCGTCCCCCTCCATGATAGGCCCTCAGTGATGTGACTTCCTTCCACTAGCTCTGTCACCTAAATAAAGATTCTTCCACCTTCCTATAATGCCACAGGCTAGTGACAAGCCTTCAACACGTGGGTTTTTGAGAGGCATTCAAGATTCACATTATAGCAGAGCCTTAGTCTCTGCATCAGGGAGACATTTGGGGGTGATGGGGACTCTGGAGAATTGGTGACACGGGCAGTAAGTGAAAAGATAGCTGCTGCTTAGCGCTAGCTAATTATGGACAATTAGGAACCAAATATTGGAGCTCTTGTGTTCAAAGTAAGAATGTGCCTAGTTCTTTAAACGTAAACCCAGCATTATGGAAGACATAGTATGCTAAACCACCTATAAAATATAGTATGCCCAGGCATGGGGGTAGGGGTGGGGACACACCTGTAAGCTCAACGCTGGGAAGACTGAGGCAGGAGGATCACACGTTTAAAGCCAGACTGTGCTACATAGCAAGTTCAGGCCAGCCTGAACTATATAGAAGGATCCTGACTCAAAAAAACAATAAAAAGTACAATAAGGGTTGGGGGTATAGGCAAAACAGAATATATTTTATAGAAAACACCAATCCAGTTAACAATTTTCAACCCCTGCTATGAACCATACCTATAGGTATGGGTGAAGAAACAGCATAGCAATCTCTTTTGGCCAAAACTGCTATATACTACAACTAACAAGTAAAACAAGGACATCACAGAGAAAACAGATCTTGACATCTTGGTATTTTTAGATAAGAATGCTGAATATTTTGTTAGCTTCTTCAAATGTCTGGCTTTTTCTTTCTTTTTCTTTTTCTTTTTTTCTTTTTCTTTTTGGCATAACGGGGATTGAACTCAGGCNNNNGCACTTGCCAGGGAAACACTTATTCCACTGAGCCATCTCCCCTGCATTTTTTTTTCTATAACTCATAGGGAATATGTTACTCAGGAGTTTCCAGAAAAATAAAATTGTGTGTGTATGTGAGTGTGTGTGTGTGTGTGTGTGTATGAGACAGACAGAAACAGAGAGAGAGAGAGAGAGACAGACAGACAGACAGACAGACAGAGACAGAGACAGAGATAGAGGTTAGCTCACAGGATACATGAGCCTGTGAAGTCCCAACCTCTTCCCACAACAAGCTGGAGACCCTAGAGCCAACATACGGTTTTCACTTGAAAGACAGCAGACTCAAGACCTAAGGAGAGCTGCCCAGTTTCTCTTCCAAAGCAGGAACAGATCACACTCTAGCTCAAGCAGTAAGACTGGGATTCTCCCTCCTACTCAGCCTTTTTAAAAAACTCAGATCATCACCTGATTGGATGAGACCCACATTAGTGAGGACAGACTACTCTGCACAGACACTGATTCAAAGGTGACCACATTCAGAAGCTTCCTCGCAGACACACCCCGCCAAGTGTGTTTGGCCAGATGTCTGGGACTCTATTCCAGTCAGGGTAGCACATAAAACTAACCATCATGGGACCTACCAAGACTCTTCCTTTATCTACCTTCAAATATGGAGACAGGACAATGTGGGCCAATCCTCTAAGTTCTATTCTCATCTAACATGCTATTTGAACCCCAGGGAAGTCACTCAGTCTCCCATGGCCCACTGTCCATGGCTATGAGTTGAGAGTTAAATTCCATGACCCATAAGGTCCCTTCCAACTTAGCAGTCCCTGCCTATGGACTTGGAACCAAAGCAGACTACATTTACCAGACACATTGCTTGTGACTTTATTGAGTAATTTGTACAAAACCTCCAAGAATAATTTATTCACCCAGTGGTGTGAGACGAGAGGAAGAAAATCAATAGAACACTGTCTAAGTCATTTTTTATTTTCTAAACTGCAAAGAGATTTTTATTCCATTTCAGAGTACTTGCCGTCAACTTACCCCACAATGCATCTTTATAGCCAACTTTCAAAAATGCCTAAAGAGATTCATTTCAGGGACTGAAGCCCCTCAAACCCCCTAAAAGCAACAAGAAAGAGCCCTCCTGGGGACCGAACTTCACTGCAGCTTTTCATAACACTTGAGAGATGACAGGAAAAGTAAAAAGGAAAAGAGTTTGGAAGGAAAGCAACATTCCTCGTCTCTCAGATCATCTCAAATCATCCTGGGAAGAAACGTAAAGTCCTCTTGTTCCAAGTTCAATTGCCACCTCTTCAACAACTTAAAGTTGTTTCTCTCACTTCTCTTCCATCAAGGTAATGGGTAAGCCAACACGTTGCTTACATAGACTCACTGCACTGGCTGACTGGTGCAGAAAGTGGGGCACATCACCAGCCCTGAAGAAACTCAGGAGTGTGTTTTTCTGTCTCTAGAAGGCTACATGAAGAGCAAAGAAAAAGGTCTTTGATTTAGGACACCCAATTTCTAGGTCTAGAATTGTCACAGACCAGATTGCGTGTGGGGCACAATCTCTTCATTTTTTTTTCTCATCGCTACAATGGAACACTATCTACTTTTCTCATGGAATTGTAAGATGATGCTATAAATTAGCATCTGTACTGCTAGGATTTTAAGCTGTGAACAACAGCAATAAAATTTGGCTGACTTAATGAAAACAGATACAGTGGAAGCATAAAAGAGGCCACCGGAGCCCACAGGACACTATAAACTAGGACTAGATATGGACATAGCTGAACTCTTGTGCAGATTTCACACCTAGGGTCTCAGCTCCAAGTCCTATACTTTCTTATGTGATGAAAGGACTGGGATTTTTTTCAAGCTAAACTCTTCCTATTGAGTTTTGGCATTAGAGATGTCAGAAGAGACTTCCCTCTCTCCACTGCCTCAAACAGCCCTCTACTTTCACAAAGATGCCTGTTATTGGGCTCAGGGCTCTCCCTAAACCCTGGATGATCTCATCTCAAGATCTTTCATTTAATTGCACCTTTAAAGAAACTTTTTAAAATGCAAAGCCATGGCCTCTGGTTGAACACATCTTTTGGGGAGACATTGCTCAAGTTATTACAAATAATGAGATCTTTTATATTTTACCAATTAGTTGCTTGACCTTCAAAATTAGCAGGACAATGAATTTGGGATCTCCCCATCAAGACTTATCCAGAATCCTAAGAACTTAATACAGTCTAGAGGGAACATATGACCAATCTGTTTCTCTATGTGAAGAAGAGTCTGGGGAAGAATCGCTGCTGCTGAGGACCACCTACCTCAGGTCCAGGATGCTGATTGACTGCTACTGAGGACCACCCACCTATGTCCAGGATTCTGATTGGCTGTTGCTGTGGACCACTCGCCTTAGGTCAAGGATGCTGACTCGCTGCTGTTACAATCTCTCCCAGCCTAGCTCTCTATCAGTGCCATCTTGTTCTTGAGGGAGAGAAAGCAACTCCACTCCCTCTCAGTGCCAAGCCTGGTTGTTGATCCATTTTTCACTACCTCTCAAAACCAAAGCTACAACCTCCCATCTCCCACCAAACTTTCATCTCCTCAACAGAAGGGGCAGATTTATCTCTTCACTCCCAGCACCAAGGGCTTGGCTACACGACTTTCTTTCCTCAGACAGTAGGGCACAACCCTTCCTCCCAAGGGAGGTTCCCAGGTAAGGTCTCCCAGAGAGGACCCTAAAATGGAGCAATTCATTGTTCTGCTAATTTTGAAAATGGATGCTTGGGCCAGCGAGATAGCTCAGCAGACTAAGTTCCTGCTTTGGCTAGTGCAGGGACCCGGGTTCCATCCTCTATACCACATGCCAGGCTAGTCCTGCCCCCAGGCTCACTGAGCTGGTGACCAAGTTTTGGCGTGGTAGGGTATGCCTGTAATCCCAGCGCTTGGGAGGCTGAAAACAGGAGTTTCACTATGAATTCGAGCTGTGTAGTGACGGTCTGTACCAAATACATTAAAAAAGAAAGAAAGAGAGAAGGAGGGAAAGAAAGAAAATGAAGGCCCAAGCAACTAATCAGTAAAATATAAAAGATGTCATGATTTGTAGTGACATAAGTGATAACCTCCCCAAAAGCTGTGTTCAACCAGAGGCTGTGGACTTATATTTTTAAAAGCGTCTTTGAAGATGTAATTAAATTATCTACTGCTACTCTTTAGAGGACAAGGGAGAAGACCTTCAACCAATGCAGGGTGATTTTCTGGCTGTAGGCAGAGAAAGGAAATCCCACAAGTTTAATCTCTGACAGAGCACACCTCAAATCATCGCTATTATGTGGGAAAAAATCAAACTGCAAACTAGCATAAAGAGTGCGATCTTATTTCCAGTAAATAGGTGTAGATCTAAGAATGATACCCATTAAATTATTTAACTAGCTATCTCTAGGTGATAAGATTATGGGCTATTTTTATTTTCATCATTTTCTTATCTGCATTTTCTCAGTTTTCTCCAGTAAGCATATATCACTTTAGTAATAAGATTTTTAAGGTTATATAAAAAATAATACTAGCACCTTTGCAGTCACATAGTGCTTTGCTGTGTCTCACATCTCTAATCTAATTTGCTATCTGTGAGGTCAGAAGGGCAGGTATTTTTATCTCTGTCTTATAGATGGGGACTCTGCGGAGCAGACAGTGTGAGATATGATGCACCCAAGGTCTGAGAGCAAGCTAGCCCAGCACCAGGCGGGGCTGTGGCTCCCAGCTCCTGAGGCTTTGCAGCTGCCTGGAGCAAGTCAGCTGCGCACTGAATGCTGGGAGCAGGGTCCAGAAACCAGGACTTCTTCATTAAATGCCCAAAGTGACAGGGACCCTGCTTTGGCCAGTTAGGAAACTATGGCAGAGACAAACAACTGGAGAAGTGTGCAGGAAAGAAAGCCAGAATGAGGAGGCCCTGATGTCTAGCAGGAGGAAGAGAGTGGCTCCCTCGTGAGGTCCTTATCTCAGATAAAGAGGAGCCCAAGGCAGGAGCTGGGAAACATCCAGGGTGCTCTGAAGTCTCAGGAGAAATGTGCTAGTCATCACACACCTTAGGAGATCCCCTTGAGCCATTGCTTCATTGGATCATTTGAGATGTTCAGAAAGGGCAAGGAGGAAAGCCTTCACTCCTAGACATGCCTCCAAGGCCTTCCTTAAGAGAATAGGGACTCAGATGGATGGGAGAGCATGCAGTGGTTCTCAGAATGTTTTATGTGGAACCTCTAGAACCAGGCTCTGGATAACAACTAGGTCAAGGACTGCTGAAGTCATGAATTCTATCATGAAAATCCACACACCCCCATGAGACAGATATGATATACACTATCCCTTCCATTTTTCCATTGAGCAAACAGGACCCATTGCCTTGATGCCCAAGTTCACATTAGTGAGCAGGCAGTCAGGGACTGTGATTCTGTGACCCTTCTCCTGACTCAACATACTTTCTGCTCTGTACATTGGGCTTCTTCCCAGAGGGCCACTTCAGAGACACCTGTGTTTGCCTTTTTTGCTTCTAAATTGTCCTGAGGCAACATCACATAAACATTTTGGAAAACAGCTCCAATTGCACTAATTAACTCCCAGAGACTTAGAGCCACCCTGCAACCCCAAAGCCACTCCAGGTTCTGAATCATCCCACAGAAAATGCAGAAACAGAAGGCAGGACAATGTTCAAGGCACAGTCCTGGTGGGATACAGGCAGACTGGAGGAGATCCTGATGTATTGCTGTTTTGGTTAGAACTTGTTTCATAGCAAGCAAGAGAAATCCAGGGCAACTCCATGCAAGCAGGATGAATATCTGAGAAGGATGGAAGTCACGTCTTCTAACCCAAGAGCGCCTCAACTGAACTGACTATAGGGGCCTGCTGGCTTGTAGCCTGAACACCCTGAACCTCTTGATCCTGTGCTCTTTCTCCATCATCTATTCCTGCATGTGTTTGCTTTGTTTCTTTTTACTCCAGACTGGCTCCTGCCACCTAAGCAGATGTGGTCTTAAGAGTTTCCCAGCCTCATTTGCTTCAGCTCCTGCCTCCAGAACAGGGCTGAACTGTTTCCCTTCAAACAAGTTTGCTGTTGTCTTTCAATCCCCAGAAAGGAACATGATTAGCTTCCTAGAACCATGTGCTCAATCTTAGGCCTGTCAACAAACCAGAATGACAGGGTCGCACTCTGTATCCATGGACACCAGGGCCATATATTGGAAGCTATAAATTCCAGAGAAGGAGAACCATTGTTGGCTTCTAACCGGGCTTCTCGTGTTTGAAGACTCACTTTGTGCTAGGCCTATGCCAGGCTGTCTTCTGCGGGCTGCGTGTGCCTTCACGACTGCCCTGGGAACTGGCTGTCATCACCTCAATTAGCAAAAGAGAACACTGAGACCCAGACAGGCTGAGCGACTTGATCAGCTCATGTGGTTGGTGAGGGATGGAGCCGAGACTTAAATTCATGTCTGCTTGGCACTGAAGCATACCACATGGTCTCCTTTAGCAGGCATTCTGAGCATGCCTGCCACGTACAGGAGTCCACGAGGCATACATACACAACTGAAACCAGTGCCTGACTTTCTAGGGTTCTTGGGGAGGGCCTGGCTCTTTCCTAAGAAGGAAACAACAGCAGAAGAGTTGTGCGCAGGGTGCCAGGGGCCACATCATAGAAAAGGAACACACACAAAGTACCACTCTTGAGGACCGCGTGCCAAGCTGCGCGTAAAACATTTTCATACTGATGCTCTCGGCTTGCGTCATCCAACAGAGTGACATAGAACTTTTAAATTTAAGTTAATTAAAACAAAACACATTTCAAAATAGACTTGCCTTCACTAGCCACGTTTCTGTGCTTAGTGAGTGGCTGCCGTACTGGACTGCACAAGTAAGGGGCTCGTTGATTATCGCAGGAGGGTTGGTGGGATGCCCTGGTCTAGACTGGAAGCCCTGTGGGGATGGGCACCGGGTTTGCTTTCGGCTGTCCACAGGACCAGCGGCAGAGGAGGCTCTCCACAGTTACGCAGTAAGCGAATGGGTGAGTGGGTAGAGGCAGCCTCCATTAGAGGATGTAACGTATTAACTACAGCTTTCTGGGAAGCACACAAAGGAAGAGCAGCATGAGACACACCTAGATCTCCCCCACCCCATCGTGGTACTCTTGGGGATAGGCTGGGGGCGGGGCGGACCGAAACCCGACTAATCTGCCGGTCTTAAGCACCTTTCACTTTCTCTCCAGTTTACACTTGTACTCTCACTGGCTCCTGTCAACGACTCTATAAAGTGAGATTAATATTAGGAAACTGAGACTCAAAAAGGCCAAGCGACCTACTTAGTCACGCAGCAGGAAGGTTTCTGAGCTTTCTGTGCCCGCCCTGTTTCTTAACAGTGCTGGCTTCCAATTTCTTCTCTGTGCAGAGGGAGGCTGTCTTGCTCCTGCCGTACTTTCTCGATTCGGGGTGAACTTTGCCGCGCCACCCTCCAAGCAGGCAGATGTTCAGCTGCCTCTCAGCCCCTTCGGGGCCAGCAGACCAAGTCACCCAGCAGCCACACCTGGCCTAAGGTGAGATGCTGTTCAGGTTTGCCTCTCGGCAGAGAGGAAAATGACTCTTCCGCGCCCCCTTGTGGCCAGGTGAGACCTGCGCTCACAGCCCTTTGTTACAGTCTGGCTGGGGGAAGCCACAGAAGGTGGTCTCTAGCTTCAGAATCAGAGGGAAGCGCTTCCCTATCCCAGAGTGTCCAGCTTGGGGTGCTGAGTGATGTTTGTCCAGGTGGCCCCTTTGTCAGGGCTATCACGGTTTGTTACAAACGTGTGCTTTCACTCAAAGAAAATGCAAATTAGCTTCCTTTCACAAGTCCTCATCTAGCTTTCAGCATATTTCTTTAACTAATAGCTCTTTTCTTGCTCATTTATTTATTACTCATATTTGATTAAAACATATAATATTCTCAGGACTCCCCCTATCCCCGAAGGTCACTTTCCACAGGCTCAATTTAATTAATGAGTGCTGATTTGAAGATGAAAGGTAGGGAGAAAAGGTCTTTCTTATCCAATATGAGCCCAAATAAAATCATATTAACATTTAACCTTTTGTTCCCGTGCAAGCAAAGGCTTTGGTGCACTGTATCAAAAGTTATTGAAATCATTAGGAAGGAAAGAAAGGAAAGGTGTAGACAGCTATGGCAATGCATGTGGACACTTACACACATACACACACACACACACACACACACACACACAGAGAGAGGACCTAATGGGGGAAGGAGAAAGAGAAAGAGGAGGGGAAAGAAAGAAAAAAAGAGGAGAGAGGACCTGCCAGTGCTATATCCTAGGGCTTATTTTAAAGTTAAATCAGGAAAAGACAAGCCATTTTACATAAAAGCATGTGAGTATCCTTAAACCTCCTCTTACTTGCAGATAGATCCCTGAGAACACAAGCTCCAGCAATCATAGACTGTACATTCGTCGGCACCTTGCCAGCCCATAGAAAAATGCCTAGCACACAGTAGCAGCTCACGAAATATTTGTCAAACACAGTAATAAACAAAACCCAGGTAAGCCGTGATCTCACAGCTCTTTCTTTAGCTCATTCTGGATGCTGAGGCCAGTCACTGTGCCCATCTGAAGCTGAACAGCGGCAGCTGTGAGCAGCAAGACGCCAGGCTTTGTCCTGCTTCCCCAGCAAGGGCCCAGGAGGAAAAAAAACCTGAGAAGTCAGAGAACTCTTGCACAAACAAACCACCCCATCAGGACTGCAGCGTCCATGCCTCCAGAGTGCACACCACAAGCAACGCAGGTGCAACCTAAGGGCAAGGAGAACAGCATGACTTCTGCAGAGGAAGAGGGAGGAACAGAGAAAGCCCAAGCATAAGCAGATCACGTATGCTATCATCTAAAAGGGAAGAGGTGTCTGAGCTGTGTACTCTGACATCCTAAGTCTTTATCAAATTACAGTAAGTGCCCATCTTCCTGCCTGAAATTCTCAAAGCTATGAATTGAACGCATGTGAAGTACGTGAGTCCCACAGACCAGCAGAGCTGGAGCAGACTCGAGCTCCTCCTCGGCAGGAGCCACCATCACCACACGTGGCCCCGGTGGCACAACAGCCTTTTTCCAGTGAGAACAGTCTACTCCCAGTTCCACTGCCTTCACTCATGCAGGAATTTTCTCCCCGGCAGTGGCGGCTAATTACACATGTGCCTTCTGCCTGCAAGGGGGAGGTGAAGCGCGTTCCTGAGGTTGCACAGGACGGTGCCTACAGGATGAGAAAGCTGCTTTCACCCCAGCTAGGGAAGAACAAGGAAACCGCAACAAGTCTTCCAGCCTGCTCTAAACCCAGGTGACGCCAGGTGTGTCACTCTCCAGCCTCGATGTAAATGACCTGGGCCAAGTCCCGTAGTCAGAGCAATTTGTGCTGGCTCAAGACAAGTGCTTTCCCTGCCAGTGCCAGTGGGAATAATGAGAAAGGGGCGGCTCTTCTTCCTTCAACACATGTTAGGAGTTGAGATGAGTCTCCTGGGCTTCTTGCCCACTGCACTGCCCATCTGGGAACCCCTGGCTTTGCCTCTGCTCACCATGGTCCTCATGCAGCACTGAAGCCCAGCCCCTTCCTCTTGGTGTGATGACCAAGGGGAGGTTTCCATCCTCTGGACAGGAGAGTGGCACTGCTGAGCATGCACGATGTACACTCGGCATGTATTTTCTGAGCACCTGAAAATGCCAAGCCACATTCTGGGCCAGAGCAAAGAGTCTAGATTTTTGGTCAGAGAAGACAAAGGCTGTGGAAGGCCAGAGTAGTGTGAACAGGAGTGACAAAGCCAGGGCAGGACCATGCTAGCCACTCTCCAGTGCCTCCCTTCCTCTCTTCCCGACACATGGCACCAGGTGCCTTTCTGCAGCCCCACTCTCCAGGGTAAGCATGACCTTGTGACCTGCTCTGGCTGCTGGCATGAAAGCAGAGGTATCACATGTCATTCCCAGCTGGGAGCATTTGAAAATTGGTAGGACTCTGATGACCCATGGCCACCTGTTATGGGGGTCCTCAGCCTGGGTGGCTGACCTAAAGCACAGGAGACAGTAGCCCTGCACACTTACTTAGATACAAAGTTGCTCTCAAAGAATCAAGGAGCAAACTGTGAGGCTGCATCGGAGGCATGGGGGTCATTTGCACCATGGCATGCAGTCGTTACAAGGCTAATGTTGACATGTGATTCCTGAGGTGTCGGCGTCAGCACAGAAAGTTTATAAGAGTCACTGGGGAGGGGCCGAGGAGATGGCTTAGTGGAATAAGCACTTCCCTGGCAAGTGCAAGGACCTGAGTTCAATCCCCGG
>NDGM011149961.1:0-10577 GCA_002564305.1 Octomys mimax | reverse complement strand
CCACAAACCCGTCAGCCTCAGGTTGCTGTAGTTCGATCCCCACAACACTCCAGCCAGCCAAAAAAGTTCCTCCACTCCATTCGAGGAACAAAAAAAGAAAGTTCAGATGTGCCAAAGAGAAGCTACAAAGTGCTTCCTTTAAGTGAAAAACTGAATATATATGCATGTGAACAGCTTCTTTCCCTTTCATGGCATACATTGTACCTTTCAGATAGAAAAGAAGAAAGGGAAAAAGAACCAACGTACCTAGATACACAGGACGGCTTGGCTAATCCTCCAGCTGGTTTCTGCTGGTTCATTAAGGAAGCAGCTAATGCTTATTTTTTTTTCCTCACCTTTTTAATTTTTAAAACTTTTTTGACCCACTTTTCATGCTTATATCTGGTAATCTGAACAACTAATTTGAATTCAATATGCAATATAACAACCATTGTTGAATTCCTATCATTTTGTATAGTAAAATTCTGTATCATTTTTATTTTTACTCTTTTTAAAGATACATGTATGTGAGTAGGTATGTATATATGTGTATGTATAGAAAAAGACAGAATAAGTAGGATTCAGGACAGTCCTTTAATCAGGCATCCACTTGGGGTCTGGGAACAGATTCCCTCATGAATAAGAAAGGATTGTCACCAACTTCATATTAGCCTGTTTCTTCACTGTCCACTTGTGTTCCCTGATCCAAATTTAATGATGTAATTAACTAAACATACCTTATGACAGAAAGAACATACTCGTGATTCACACTGTGCTGTCTAGGATTGAGAGGCGGGTGGGGAGTTGCTGAGCCCCAGCCACTTCTGCTGAGTGGAAGAAGGAAGAAGGAGTGGAGATTGCCTTCCTCAGCCTGCCCCTTGGAGTGTAGCTGGAATACGCTGTTGTCACATGTGCTTCTACGCCTAGACTGTGGCCTAGTCTCAGAGACATGTGGCAGGTGAGCCCTTCTTCTTCTTCTCCCCTCCAGTCAGGGCCACCTTCCTCCACTTCTGTGATAGCAACATAGATTGATTCCTCTTCAGAGAAGGCCATACAAGCACATCAAGGATGTCACTCTTATCAGCACAATATTCAGGAAAGACATTCCATCTGCAGAGGCCCCACAAGAGAGTTTGACACTTACTGGGGAAGTCTGTAGAATCTGAGGCAGATACCTCAAATCCAAGTTACCTGGAAAGCAGAGCCCAAGATTGCCCTTGGGTATTGGGGGTCCCTTCTCCTCTTATGGAGCTGCCCAAACTTGCCTCCCTCTGTCTCAGCCAAGTATTCACCAACAAATTAATCTCTATATTTAACATTTCCTCTCAAGCTATTGTTCCTTGGGAACCTCCAGGTTCACAGCTTCAGATATATCTCTGGCGTAATTAGGCTTAACACATTTGCAAAAAAAAATATACACATCTGCACGTTCATGGTTGAGCTTGGCAGCACTGTTCCCATGAGCTCATGCTGTATGTGGGCATCAGTAGTAGTCAAAGGCTGAATGCCTAAGATGATTTTCAGAGGCACGCAGAGATTTTTTCCTTCCAAAGATTTTGGCAAAATCATCAAAATAACAAACTTGTGCAACTTCCTTTAACCCTCTCTTGTAGAATCAAGACATAATGTGTCTTTAGATAGTTCTCCTGTGTCTCTCTTGTCTTCTGTTTCCTGGTAGTTATTATTCTTTAAACTCAGGATACCTTTATCCTTCCAGCTTTTCCAAACATCCAGCATCAACTGCCGACTCCTTTTTAGACCTTCCAATACCCAGGAACACAGATTCCAGACCTGTGACAGCACATACGGAAGGAAGAGAGGCTCACACTGCACTTTGAATAAGGCTTCTTTTGAGGAGAAAGAGAAGGAGGGTTGAGTTCAGAAAGCCACAGGAAGCAAAGAACTATAACAGGTTCCAGAGGGAAGGTTCTAGGCTAGAATTCAAAACCCCGTTTCTAGATACATTGACCTTTCTTCATTTTGAGATAATCCTGGGAGTGTCAAAGTCAAGGAAATTTTAATTGAATTACTTTTCTTTCTTCAGGAAAATCTCAAATTGTTAGGGAGAAATACATAATAGAGAAGTTTCTAAAAGGATAATAAAGAGGAGCCTTTTATTTTTCAAACTGACATTATCGTACTTAATTTCTTCTTTCCCAGGTACTGTTCCTGTGGTGTGATCACGGTGTGTCCCCACCATAACTCACATGGAGGCCAGGTCCCTGCTGCAGCAGTGTTGGGAACTGGCAGCTAGTGGGAGGTGGTCGGCTGATGGGAGGGGATGAAGAGGGAGCCCTCCTGCACCGAGTGCATTCTCTGGGACTGGATTAGTTAGCCCAAGAGCTATTAGAAAGGGAGCCCTCCCTTGTGTTCTGCCTCTTCTTCCTCCATCTACTTGCCCTTCTGCCACAAGTTAAATCAACCCATTTCTCAGCAGATGTGGCCATCTATTCTTGGACTGTCCAAGCTCTAGAACCATGAGCCAGGATAAAACTATATATGTTGGGTTTTTGTTTGTTGGTTGGTTTGTTTTGTTTTGTTTTGTTTTTGTAGTTAGTACAGGGTCTCACTACTTGTAGATCAGCTCAGGCTTGTAGCAATCCTGCTGTTTTCAGCCTCCCCAGTGCTGGGATTACAGGTGCCCACCACCATACCCAGTCTCATTCACTGTCTCAGCACACCCCACAGCAGGGCCAGCATGGCACGCTGGGGATCAAATGCCAGCTGCTGCACTGCACCTAAGCAGGTGCTTTAGTCCTCTGAGCTATCTGGCTGGCACATTGTTTATAATTTATAAATAAAATATTTCAACCTAAGATATTCTGTTGTAATAACAAAAAAGAGACTGATTTTAAGGTTAATGTAAAGAACCTAATACTGGATAACAGTCCTACTAAACAGAAAAAGGAGGCTTGATTGTATGAATTAGCTAGAACATGCTGGAAAAGTTAGGCATATCATTTAAATACAGATGGATATGGGATATGGGGCCAGTAGGTTTAAGGTGACTTAAAGAATTCTAAAAAAGATGATCTCCTGCACAAAAGTTTCCTCTTCACCAACTTGCTACAGTGTCCATAATTCATTCATTGCCCTTTGTCTTGGGTTGACCTTAGATAATTCAGAGTCCAGGAAAGGATAAAATAACCTGTCATACAGTTCCTTTAAGGTGTCAAGTCTTATTTATTGCCTGGACACAGGGAGATGGCACTGAACTAAATATAAACTCTTCTTGGCTTTGTAATTTTGCCAAGTATGGACCCCGCAGAAGAAAAACACTGTGTCGGTCACAGGTACCTTTCAGCTCCCACAGGAACAGGATATGGGAAAGGAATTTAAGATCTCATAACCCAAGTCAGGGAGCCAATACTTTTGGTACTGAAGAAATGGTCTCTGCATAGAACCCATCAAGTAACTCTGTTTTTAGTATAAAAGGCAGATTCCCAAAAACATTTTTTTAAATGTTCATTTTAAAGAAAAAAAAATCCAAAGCAACATGATAGGAGGGTAACAAAGGTCGATGCATTGCCTGTTGTTTTCTTCAAATGAGTCACTCAGTACAAGACAGCAGCATTTAATAGTCTGAACAGTATTAACACAAACTTGTCTCTTCAACAAGCTGAGAGAAATCAGCAGCATAATTATCTTAACGATCATACATATTTTTTCTCCCAAAAGCAATTTTAAATGTATTAACTCTCTAGGGCAAGTCTTTTTCATTTGATGATAAATACCCAGAGACCTAATAAGCCAGCATTCCGTCACTCTAACAGACACTTCATGTAATAAACTTAAAAGGAGAAAAAAAAAAATATTTTGACTACAAATTTCGGACATTTCAGTCCATGTGGATGGGCTCCGTTGCCTTTGGGCCAGTGAGAGCGCACTGCATCGTGACAGGCGCTCGTGCTAGGGGAAGCTCGGGGTGCAGGGAAGCAAAAAGAGAGAAAGAAGAGGGGCGAGCCCCTATCCTCTTCAGGACCACATCCCTCTTGTCACATTTCCCAATAGCACCACAGTTTAGTGACCAAACCTTTAACAAGTGGGCCTTTGAGGGACACTTATCCAAAGCAGAGTAAGCCCCAAGATGACTCGGATTAAGATGGATGTTTGTGTTTCTTATTTTATTCTACCCACAGCACTGGGATGCCTTGGTCCCCCCACCACCACCAGCTCTTCCTGGAAAGCCAGCATTCACACTGACTAGCATGAATACAGTATGGAGGTGACTCATTTTAACAGCTTCACTTTACAAATGTGAAAGCAGTAGCACAGAGCTGAGAGTAACTTAGAGCAGAACGGATCACTATGAGCTTTGGAGTCAGTTAGATCTGCCACTCAGGTATGTGGATTGAGCAAGGTAATTAACATTTATTTTCTAGCGGCAGTATCTTCTAAGACAGCTCTTATGGAAATAGTGTCTATAAAGCACCTACTTAAAGAATAAACTTAAAACTTTGCCAGTTATATCATTATATTTGCTACTTTTTGAAAGCATCCAGCCCAGGCAAGGTGGCACACACTTGTAATCCTAGCACCAGGGAGACTGAGGCAGGATGATCACTGTGAGTTTGAGGCCAGCCTGGGCTACATAAGCAAGTTCATGGCTAGCCTGGAGTACATAGACTATCTCAAAATTTTTTTTAAAAAACAAATCAAGATACGTAATTCATGCAATAGTTTGGGTAAGTGTTCACAAGGAATGATTGGAACAACCACTTTAAGGGGTGGAGTCTAGCAGAAGGTATACTGTTCCCTGGTGCCCCAGCCCCTGCCTCTTTTCTCCTTCATATCCCAGCCATCATCTGAACAGTTGTGCGTGCTGCCGCCATGACGTGCGTGCTGCCGCCATGACGTGCTGCCCCACCACAGGCTCAAGAGCAGCAGGGGCAAGTAACCGTGACGTGAAAAACCTCTAAAACTATCAGCCAAATAAAAAATCTTTTTCTCTTCGTGATTATGCCACCATTGAAAGCTAACACAAAGTCTATCATTCTGAAGTGTACATTTCAGTTGATTTTAGTATCTGTACGATGTTATACAACCGTTACCATCATCTAAAACCGGAACCTTCTTATCACACACCCCCACCCCAAGTCCTCTACCTATCAGCAGCCAGGCCCAATTCCCTTGTCCTCTATCTTCTGGAAACCACTAATCATTTTGTTGCTGTGTGTTTGTACACATCATATACTGAATGGAATTGTATAGCATATAGCCTTTTGTTGTTTGGCTTTTTTCACTTAGCATCATGTTGCCAAGTGTCATCCATGTGATAGTTTATAATTTATTCTTTACTGCTGAATAATATCCCATTGTGTAAATATGATGTAATTTAACTATTCATCAGTTGATGGAAATGTTGTATAATTCTTTTGTTTTACTTGGTTGGGGCAAAATCAGAATGAGGACATGGATGACTAACTTTCTACTCTGTCCTGTTTTTACTGTCCAACGCTGTTTTGCATAACACCTAAGCATGTGATATTTTAACTAGAAAATCCTTTGCTCATTGAAACCCTTACCACCTGGCTGCCCAATTTTCAGGTATGATACTTTAACAAGAGCTTTTCCAGTTTGGAAAAAATTACAATTCAAAGAAGTGAAATCTAAACATTTGAAGACATTTGTGCTGAGAACCAAGTTTAATGTTTATTTTCCAGACTCCAATTGATGGCTTTTCATGCCTCTTCCTCCTCCTGTATTTCACAGAATGGCCTGAGATATGCACAGTATCTTTTTTCTCTACTTGTTTTTGTGAGTTCACTAACATGATATATAGCCCAGCATCAAAGAGAGTTTTTATTAGGTTTGGTTGCTCTGTGAGTCCTTTCTTTCTCATTAACTTTACTGCATGACAGATATTGAGAATTATTCTTTTCTCTCCTAAGACAGGCACTGTCATTGCTCTGATCTATAGGAATAGGGACTACATGCCTTTAGGCCAGATTCTAGTGTGCGTCCAGTACAGCTGGTGACCTCTTCAAGTGCTGTGGCCCCTCCCACTGTCTGCTACCTAAGTGACAACTCATGGTAAGAGAGGACTATGGTAACCTGGCCTTCTTCCCACATCTCAGTGCTCCAACTCTCAGATCTGATTTAGCCTGTTGACAAGATCACAGAAATCCATCTTCTATCTGAAGTCTCTGTTTCTTTAGTCAGCATTGCACCTGGAGGGAGAGCACCTGGCTTTGTACAATTGGGAATGCACCAAGTGTGGCCTTAGGCCTTCTCTTTATAGGCATCAGAAGACCAGAAGCAGGTTCCATTTATGAAGGATTTGGTTGTTGACACTCATTGGGAACCAGTGATGTGTAGGATGTGGCAAGGTTCCAGTGGTGAAAGCATTTCCCTGGGCTCCTCAGGGATTTGTGCTACTTACCTTGGATGGCACTAATGGAGAGTTCAGCCCAGCTTCCTTTCCTGACTTTGACCAAGTATTTTCTTTACTAAAGCTTAACGACCTAGGATCTTGAATACTGCTAATTACTTCATTTGATGTTTTATTTTCTTGAGATCCTCTATACTCTGGAGCAGTTATCGTATGCCACATTCACATGCATTATGTCATATTATTTCTTGTTTCTCAATACTTGCCTCTCTCAGATATATAAATAAGCAAGTGGCCTTGACCTTGTCTTCTCCATGCTGAATGTCCCTTACTCCCCAGATGTTCCTGATTGAAGCAGTTTCAATTGACCTTCTTTGTCCTGGTCTCTTATCTCCATTTTGTCAGTGCTCTTCTTAGCATGAGGCTTAAACCAGAAAGAGTCATCCCTGTGTGCTGGGAACAGCTTAAGCTAGGAGCATCACCATAAGATGAACCTGTAACTCATTCTGTGCCAGTACTGGCTTAGCTGGTTACAGCTTAACCCTAGTCAACCTCCTACCAGGGTAGTACATTTGGTTACTTTAGCTACTGTGGGGCAGAAGTGACTATGACTCACTCTCTCTCTCTCTCTCTCTCTCTCTCTCTCTCTCTCTCTCTCTCTCTCGACTTAATAACAACTTTACATTTCTCCCAACCTATTTTATCTATTCTTTACCCTGGGCACTTGGATTCTTATCCCATCTGCAATATAGATCTATAGATGAAGTATAAAAGCAATATATAGATGAGAGTCTAGCCTAATTCTGATACAAGAAATTACTGAAGGGGGAGAGAATTCTTTTATTTTGGGGGTTCAGGCGAGCTCCGCATTGTGGAGGACTGCTGACACTGCTCCCCGTGAACGAAGACAGTTTGCCTCCACTTGGTGCACCTTGCCCTACTCTGTGCTGATATGCACAGCGCTGGCTGGGAAGTGCTCAGCCCCCTCAGGTGGATTAAAGCAATGCAGATGGGTCCAGCCAGGCCCTGATGTGTAGCCTTTGAAGCAGAGCAGCAGGCCTGTGATGCCGTGCCTATAGCTCTGACCACTGAGCACGTGCTAGGCTGAGAGACGCTGCACTGTCAGCTGGGATTGAGCACCAAGAATGAGGCAGTGAAGTCCCAGGGCAAGAAAAGCAAGATGTCAGAGCTGAAGCAGCAAAACCCAAAACCCAAGCTACTTCCTCAAACTGTGTTACGCAGACTCCCCCAAACTTAGAGGCTACCTGTTATCAGAATCCAGTATTCTTTCTGCAAACCTCTCTGCATATTGCACAGGTGCCGTCGTGCCTCCCACCTGAGCCCGCTCACACCACTCACGCACTTCCTGCCACTTTCTCAGTCACTCAACTCCAACCCACTCCCCTCTTCACAAATTAATAAAACCCAGGCTCAGTGCTGGGTCATGCCTTTGTTGCAGTTGGCCTTTGTTCCAACTGGATTAGGACGCCCTTGGCTCTCCACAACTGCAGATATATTGTCTCTTTATTCTCGCTGTGGTTGCCCTGGAAGTGGTAGATTGGAATTTACTTTCTAGAATTCTAATAACTTTTCCCTGAGATTGTAATTTGTAAACTCCTCCTGATTGCAATGAATGGCTCCTATACCTCGTCTTTTTAAGTATTTTATTGGTAGTTGACACTTAGTTATGCATATATATGGAATTTGGTGTGACATTTCAATACATCTACACAATGCATAATGCCCACATCACCTCAGCCATGGGTCATTTCCTCATGTCGGGAATATTCAAAGTCCTCTTTAGCAGCTATTTTGCAATATAAAATTAAATGTTATTGACCATAACATTTACCCTCCTGTACCACAGACACTTTGAACTTAGTCTTCCTATAAGAACTTTTTCAGGGGCTGGGGGTATAGCTCAGTGTGTACCTAGCATGCATGAGGCCCTGGGTTCTAGCTTAGCACTGCAAAAATAAGCCAAAAAAATTATTTTTTAATATTCCGTTAGGATTGACTGTTGACAGAAAACCCTTCTCTGACTCTTGATCTTCGAGTCCTCCGTTAGTACCGTTAGCTCACTGGGGTTGTGTGTGTTTGTTGGAGGGGTCATCTTACTGTCAGTAGTTACAAAGATAAAAAGACAGTTTAGTGTTGAGCGCCTAGGAAGCCTAGCAGTCCGTGTCTTCATGGCCAGGTTCTCAGTCGCTGGCACCATGTGGCACCTGCTGCCCTAATGAGCCTGTCTGTCCCTTGCAGTTACCTGGCTGAGCAGTGCTGGAATGGCGGCTTCATCTACCTGATCATGCTGCGGCGCTTCAAGCACAAAGCCCACTCAACTTACAATGGCAATGGTAGCAACAGCTCGGAACCAGGAGAGACGCCTACCTTGGAGCTGGGTGACCAAACTTCAAAGAAGGGGAAAAGGACAAGGAAGTTTGGAGTCATTTCCAGACCTCCCACCAACAAGACCCCGGAGGAGCGTAAGAACAGCTCAGGTGGTGAGCCTGCCCACAACGCCAGTGCTGAGCTGGAGAACGGCAGTGCAGGCCCTGAGCTTGGAAACACACTTGGCTCCGAGCTGGAGAACGGCTCACCTTCTCTCAAGGATGGGGCCGGACCCAACCTGGAGAGGTCAGAAGAGGACAAAAGGGCAGAGCCCACAGTTCCAAGGACAGAGGCTCCTCTGACCACGGGCGGTGATAAGTGCTGTCTCTCCAAAGCTGGGAAGACAGACTCCCAGTCCAGTGACTGCCTGCCTCGGGTAAGGTTTTCTTTGACTATGGGACCCAATCTTTAAAAGAAACTTGGTTTGAAGTTGCTTTTAAAGTTCAGAAAACGTCTAAGCTGACTTTACAATTAGATATCACAGATACATCAAGATAAATGGTAAGATCACATAACAACAGAACAGTTCAAGTCATCTTATCCTACTTACATAAAGAGCTAGGCAGAGGATAAGAAGTGAAAAGCCAAGCTTTCTGTGGTAAAATCTGAGTTAGATGAGGCCCAGACAAGGGCTTGCACTGCATTAGTTTTCATCGCTGCTGTCACAGGAAATTGCTTCTTTAAGACAATTGATCGCACAGACAACCCAGCTTCAGTATTTCATGGGAAAAGTATTCAACATGTGGCGAGGCATCTCATTTTGTTTTTCTTTAATTTTTTGGCTTTTTGAGACAAGGTCTCACCGCATAGTTCAGGGTGGCCTTGAACTAACTGTGTGTAGCCAAGGGTGGCCTTGAACTCACAGTGAACCTCCTGCCTCAGCCTCCTCAGTGCTGGGATTACAGACATGTGCCACTGTGCCAGCTGATGCTTTCATTTTTTACAGTTCAGAAGCAGTGATATTTTCATGGCACATGGCATTATGTTGATAAGTTCTAGTGAGGCTTGCAAGCTTCACAGCAACCTCAGCTGTGTGACATCCAGCTGTGATGGGAGAGGTTGGTCTTGCCCAAAGGCAAAGCAGATGTGTTTTCTGCAGGTGATGGGTGAGCAGTTTGCCTTTGATGGTCTCCCCCATTGTGTACCATTTTCATATCAGAGCTGCATTTCAGAGGGTAAATGTGTATGCTCCAATATTCATCGTAGCAGCTGTTTCGTCAGGTTTTTTTTATTATTATTATTTTAGGGAAGGATCTACATGGTGTTCAGGGTCTCACTACTAGATTGGAATCATAGTGATCTGCCTGTTTACAGCCTCCCAAGAGCTGGGATTATAGGTGCGGGCCATCATGCCCAGTCTCAATTGCAATCTCAGTGTGCCCCAGGGGTGGGGCCGGTATGGCAGGCTGGGGAATTGAACCCCCAGCTCCTGCACCTGCTTGTAGGTGCTTAATCCACTGAGCTATTTGGCCAGCCCAACAGAGTGAATTTTTTTTTTTTTTTTTTTTTTTTGCCAAGGCAGTACTCAGGAATTTTATTATAAAACAGAATAGTCAAAT
Source organism: Octomys mimax (assembly GCA_002564305.1). Classification (NCBI taxonomy): domain Eukaryota; kingdom Metazoa; phylum Chordata; class Mammalia; order Rodentia; family Octodontidae; genus Octomys; species Octomys mimax. The sequence continues at coordinate 320 of NDGM011149961.1, read as the reverse complement.
AGTTTACACATTAATATGTACATGACATTCAAATATATTACAGCTCTAATTTATAGACAGAAATATCCTGTTTTTTCTTTTTCTTCTTTTCTGTTTTTTCTGCATCATTGATTTACATTTTTACTTGATCTTGTAACTTAGCAAAGAATGCTTGAAATGACTTCAGGGCAACAGAGTGAATTTTAAAAACATGCTTCTGAAATGAATACATAACATGAGATTAATAATAGATTGCACATTGTAGGCATGACTTTATTTTTATTTATTTTTTTTTGGCAGAACCGGGGATTGAACTCAGGCCCTTGCACTTGCCAAGGAAG
>NDGM011149960.1:0-12665 GCA_002564305.1 Octomys mimax | reverse complement strand
GTGTGTGTGTGTGTGTGTGTGTGTGTGTATGAAACTTTACTACATACTATTGCTGTTATGGTTTGTGTCTAGATACTCCCCAAAGCCTCTGTGGTCATATAGTTTTTTCAGAGGTGCATGATTCTAGTGTGTGACTGATTCAAAATGCAATGCTGGGAAGCAGAGTGAGCAAGTGCTCATCAGTCCACTGACTGGACTGGCACTGCCCTGATGCTGGTAGACTGGACACACTATAAGGACAGAGAAAGGCTTGCCTCTCCCTCTTGTTGCTTTTGCTGTCTTCCACCACCATGAACTGCTGCCTCTCTGCCATGCCACTCTACCTTAGAGGTAGCTGATTATGGACTGAAACCTCAAAAAACAGCGAGCTAAATAAACTCTTCCTCCCTTAACTTTGGGTATCCGGTATTATGTCTCAACAACAACAAAAAGGTAACTAAGATATCTGTCTACATCAGCAATGTGGACAATAAATTTAGGAGTTCAAGAATGAAAAGTACCTTATCAAATTACTATTTTCTTCAATAAAATAAAACTCAGATCTCAGAGGATAAGTCACAACCACACATATGAGTATTACTTAGATATGTTTCAAAATTAACCTTTAAATGCTGCCCTTTAAAAGTAACAATCTAACCCAATGACTCTGAAAAGAAGCATACAGTCTCTGAAGACACATTAAGAACTGCCCATTTACCTCACTGAACAGTTGCTCCAAACTTTTATACTACAATCAGCCACCTCACAGGCAAACAATTGCCATAACTTTCTTCTTGATAATTCAATTTTGGACCCACATTGTGAAAGATTCTTTATTAAAGAATATGCTGTATAATAATGAGTATAACTACTCAAAACTCAGCAAGGATATACGCTTCACGTTTCATAGAGTCAATAAATTGTGATGCCTAGTCAATATAGGCAAGTCATTTTAGTCCAAGTTTTCTACGAAAACATTTTGAAGACTACTTGTTACTAGGGTGACCTAATGTGAGACGTAATAGGACAGGCTTGATTCATTAACAACATGTTCTTCCTAAAAGGATCACTATTTTGAATTGGAAAAAAAAAAAAAAAACTTCTTAAATTAAATGTTCTTTTTATCTTAGATGTTTTTCTACTTATTATTCCTTCAAGTTTCAAAATATTAAACTTATCTCAGCTTTACACATTTAAAAAAGTTATTTCAATCTATACTACTCTTCCCAGCTAGTGCCCAACCTCTTTATCCTTCCCTTCTAAGCAAAGGAAGTGGTGTTTTACATGCGCTAGGTCCACATACTCAGTCACCTGCCAACTTACCACACATGGTAGATACTTCCCTACTTCTCTTCAAGTTTCCCCAGGATCACAATGACTTCCAGTTGTCAAAATCACTGAGCCAAAGAATTTTAATTTACATGTAGTTTTACATCCATACATGATTTACAATGATAATAAAGAATTCTCATATAACCCATACCACGTTTGTCATGATCAATGGATCCACTGCTCATTATTTATCATTATTAACTAAAGCTCATCCTCTACTCAGATATCCTTTTAAAAATTTTTTTTTATATAAATCTTTGTAGTGCTGAAGATTGTACATAGCTACATCCCAGCCTTCCTTTTTAGAATCTGAGGCAGTATCTTGCTATGTTGCCCAGGCTAGCAATTTTACTGTAGTCTCCCTGGTAGAGCCTCCCCAAGTGCAAGGATTTCAGGCATGCACCCTGCATCTGGCCGCAATATACTTAGTTTTTAACTAAGGTTCCTTTTCTGTCCCATAATCTCATTTAAACGTTCAGAGTACATTCAGTAGCAATGTCCCCTTAGCTCCTCTTGGCTTATGACACTTTCTCAGACCTTCTCCTCCTCCTTGTGGTACAAGGCATCAAACCCAGGGCCTCTCCTTTGCTACTCTTCTCATGATTTGCTTGGAGTGTGTTTTTGGGAGGGACAATTAAGTGCCATTTGTACCTCATCACATAAAGACTATACATCAGCAACATGGCACCACTGTTGACATTGACCTCAATCACTGGGCCGAGGCCGATTTGCCACTGCACTGTCCTTTTCCTCTTCCTGTATTGTACTCCTTATGCCGAGCTCACATTTAAGCAGTTGGGTGCTACGTTCCATCTCCTTGAGGGCACCATTCCTGTATAACTTATTTGGTACATTTCTGTACAGGTGATCTGTCTAGTTAATTGTGTATTTACATTAGTGAGATTTATGGATATCTGTTTTATACTTTGAGTTATAATCTAGCACTACTTCACTTTGTTGCTTACATTATAGAAGCAGACCTCAGGGATCACTTGGTCTTTTTCCTCACTATTTCCTTGGCAGTTCTGCCACCACTCCACTTGGGATGCCCCCCATCTTTCCAGTCCCCATCACTGTAACTTTTCTCCCAGTCTGCTCATCAAGTGTTGATGGTGCCTGAGGGTGCTCAGCCCTCTTTTCACCCATCTGAATGGTCTAAGCAATATCTACCATCCCCAGTACCACCTACAAGCTGGGAAAGATGTTTTCTGCATATTCTACCCACAAGCCCAAATCATGCTGGGCATCATAACCAAGTATGTTCTCACTTAACATGAACAACATGAGGAAAACCCCCCTTTTTATGAATTTCTCCCCTTTTGATTTTCCACATTTAATGGATAGCATTATTGTGTACATGGCCTTCTTACATAAAAATCTAAAATTTATCCTGTTCTCTCTTTTACTCCACAAGTCCAATCAGTCGGCAGGCTCTATCAACTAAAACTTTATTTTTCAGATTACTTACACCTGGAATCCTTACCCATATTTTAAGGATATTTGTTACTATATGCATTAGTTGAATTTTTTCCTCATCTCTGTGGTTACTACATATGTAATTCTTCTTTTTATGTATGAATTATATGTAGGAGAAAACTTTTACAGGAAGAGTGCTGTTTTTACACAGAAGTAATCCAATAGGTACAAAGTCTCAGCTCCTCATCTTGGAGCCAAAAAAAAAGAGAGCCCCTTCAGCTCTATCTCTAGCAGAGTATAAAAGCTATAAAAGAACCATTGCCTACAGATACAACTTATTTCAGAATAGGAATGTCAAAGAAGAGAGCAAATTCATTCAACAAATGTCAATCTGCTGTAGGAAAATGCTAAACAACAGCTCTCTCTCCAACTTTGTTAAGTCAATACTACGTTTCTCTTTAATTTCAAATACAGGCATGTCTCATATCAGCTACTTTATTGTTCTCATGAGTAAGATATTCCTATTTTTATTATGTAGCCACTAAAAGACTATCATTTCAAACGAGATGATGTGTATGCATATTTCTTCTTTGTGTGATCTGTGGACCTCAGGAATATGGATCACCTCTCTTATCTGCACAAAGACGCTCTGCTACAAGCCTGGCATTCCGCTTGCTTTCATCTCTGAGACCCCAAATTGTACTGTTAGGCAACAGAGGGCACTTATCTAGATTGAGCTGTCATACAAATAGATGTTTGTAAGCCATTCAATTTGTATTGGGGAGCATGCCAACAAAAACAAAACCCAGCAATTTGAAACAACAGACCTATCCTCTACAGACAGGAACAAATTGCTACATTTCAAATGAATAAGAATTACTGCAAATCGCACTTCCCACATGTGAGTGCTTCAGAAAGAAAAATATTCTTGGGACTAACACTGTCTAGCTTTTCTGACAGTAGTCTAATATGACTAAAATACACAGCAAGCCTAAAACTAATGTCTTTAAGAAAAACCATAACAAAGGGGGTTCAGATGTTGTAAGAGCAGAGTGAAGCTACCTAATAAGGCGCCAAATCAAAATTCAGTGGCTATATGAAGATGACACTGTGTTGCACTTTAGTTTGTTCTCTAGCCTATGGTCCTTCTGCAAATACAGAGAGAACTATAAAAAAATCCTGGTTCAGTGCCAATATTCAACAAAAAACTACACACACACACAAAAAAGAGCAACTTTAAAACTTAACTCACTACAGAAATACCATGTCTGAGACTATTTGGAAAAATATTCAAAGTTGATTTACTCAAGGTTGATGTTAATCTCAGATATATAAGATGTTGATAAATCAATCAATAAAAATATGGCAAGAAAGTTTTTATAATTGCAAAAAATAACAATTTTTCCACCAGCATCTAAAACTGTTTAACTGCTTCCTCTCTTACTTTTGTTAAGCCATCTCACCTCCCCCCCCCACTAGTCTTGATCTTAAGTAGCTTATGCTTCAGTGAAACTGAGTCTTGGACTTGTGAAATCATAAACTACTTAATCAGAAATGACCAAATATGCAAATTCAAATCTCACATTTAGCTGAAATTAAAAAATAAACATTTAGGCTGAGAAGTTCAACTGAACCCAAGTCATTTTAATGGTTAAAAATGTACTTAGTTCAATTATTTAAATAAGTATATTTACATTCTGGAAGTAAGGGTTCTTCGATTAAAATTATGTAATCAGCAATTATGTTATTATCAGTAAATATGTAATTATGTAATCAGTACTTTGAAAATTCTTTAACATGTCACATGGCAATGTTATACCATCATGTGTTATAGGTACTTATGCTAGGACTCAAGACTACTAAAAAGCAGTTAGCAAAAATAATGTACTCTATATAAAGAGGTATGAAAAAGACCTCGATGATAATTAAAGTGGATGTCAGGAGAAAATGCTTCAAGTTACCTCTAAATTTTGGTAAATAGAGCTACATGAGAAAAATTATTTTTATTATGAAGAGGGTTAAACTACTTTAAAAACATGAAAAGGTGTGTGATATATTCTTTCTACATATATACACATGGATAAATATATATCACTCAAAAATGATAAATCAAATGGAACTATGTGTTAACAATAGGTCAACTGAGGTAATGTGTATATATCTATGTTCTTTCAAATCTTTCTGAAAGTTTAAAATTACCCCAAAATGTCTTTCAATGATTAAAATGTGTATAAGTGGAAGAAGGGAAATCATTTTCAACCAGCAGTTTATGTCTCAGATTAGTTTAATATTAAGTTCTTGATTAGATATATAACAATGTTAAACAAAATATAGTACAGATATTACTAAACAAAATATTAGTATGAATTTTATTTCACTCATGGTCAGACAAATTGCAAGGTATGAGTTCCAAATACAACAGGGTTGGTGAAGTAGCTCAGCAGTAGAGTGCTTGCCTGGCCTGGCTGAGGACTGTGCTCCACTCCCAGCATGTTAAGTAAACAAAAATAATATCATGTACTAAGTAAAACAGCTTGACAACAAGCTGATACTTGATATTTTCCCCCTTCATTTTACTTTACAGTGAAAGTTCTGAGGATAGTAATGCTAAATTAGACTGCTTAACACATAGTGATGTGATTGATTACAAAAATTCCTAGAAAGTCCTAGTGACAAAGCTCACTGGACCATTGTAGTACTAAGCTAAGATCTTTTACCATGTTCTTAGGTCATTCTCTAATGTTGGGCAAAGAGAACTCACTTTCCAGCAGCTAGACAAATGCCCACTAACTGTGACCTAACCTGGCAACTAAGGCATGGCTGGTCTGTCTGATTTTGACTATGATAGCACTGGACAGTGACTGAGTATAATACTGTTCTCTGAAAAGAACATGGCCAATTTTGGTGCTCTATAAATACGCAATAATAATAATAGCTCAGGGCTAGAAGAGACCTTGAGAGTCCTCCAGTGTATCCTGCTCTCTTGCATCATTCTAAGGGGACCGTGGCTCATAAGGACGCTGGAAAAGAGTTCCCTTCGCTCCCAAGATGCTTACCAACAATCACTGGTTACTGTCAGGAATTATTTTTGTAAACTGCACTTAAATCCACTATCCTATGGTTACACATATAGTGGGTTAATAAACAGCTGCTGGCCATACTGGGTGTAATAGCTCTTCACAGACTTGAAGACACTTAGCAACTCTACAACTTTCCATCCAGAGAAAATGCTCCCAGGACCTTTCCTCATCTGTCCCGTTTTCCAAGTCCTTGATCATCTCAGCGGTGCAGCACAGAATTTTCTCTGAGTTTTCTTTAGGCACAGAAGTCTCAGTTGGACGTGGAAATAGGGAGAAGATCCTGCCAGAACTGAACAAGAACTGAAGTGGCCTCAACCAACTTCTTATATGTAAGTGTAAGGAAGCCACTCCTTCCTCATTCTTTATTTCTGCTCTGAATATATCTATCATATGTACACATTGATTTTTATCTGGGTTATAGGCTAGTTTTTTTTTCCTTTTAGATTTCCTTTTTTTTTTAGGACAGGGTCTACAGGGTCTCACTGCATAGACTGGACTCATAGTGATCCGCCCACCCCCTATAGCCTCCTAAGTGCTGGGATTATAGGTGTGCACCACCAAGCCCAGTGTCAATCGCCCTCACAGCATGCCCCAGGGGCGGGGGCAGGGCCGGCACAGCAGGCCAGGGGATTGAACTCCCATCCCCTGTGTCTGCCTAAGCACGAGCTTTAATGCACAGAGCTATTTGGCTGGTCCTTCTTTTAGATTTATTTTCCCCTTGAAGAAACAATATAATAAACTCAAAAGGTCTAAGATTTGGGCACTTATTTTTACTTTATTTATTTTTTTGACAGGGTCTCACTATGTAGTTCACGCTGACTTTGAACTCACTATACAGTCCTGGAAGGTCTAAAACTTGCAATGACCCTCTTGCCTTAGCCTTCCGCGTGCTGGGATTACAGGTGTACACCACCACAATTGTCTATATTTGAGCATTTAACAAACACGAAAGAGCTAGGAGAAAACTCCTGTGAGACACGCTGGATTCCAGCAGTGAATAAGAACGCTTATGCAGTTTGGGGCTAGCTGACAAAAAGGTTTACAAAAATGGCTACTATAGTGGTTCACACAGTAGGAATTCAAGCAAGTCTTTGCTGTTGAAGGGCAGCAAGTTTGTCCCTGCAGCACATAAAACTGTGGCTGAACTTCTCCGACTATTTTAAGATGGGCTCTCATAGCTGTGTCAACACAGCCACCTTCCTTTGGGCCCACTTACCACCCAAGCCCCCCAAGTACAGAGACCAGATAGCCATCCTATTCCAGATCTTTGTGGCTCTCAGGACGCAACTTGCCTCTATGCTGCCCCCACTCCTTTGGCTCTTTTGTTTTTTCCCTGTTTTGCTGGTAACCAAGCTTGATTTTTTTCTACTTTGGGCTTTAATGTTTTCTGAGGAGTTAGGTCCTCTCTCACTCCTTTTTTCTGTACCCAGAAGAGAAAATGTTTAAATTGAGACAGTAAAACAACACACAAGCTTCAAGGATAATGCCTTTCCTTACCAGCACATTATTTAAACATATGAATTAAATAATTATGATTTGGGGCTGGGGAGACAGCTCAGTGGAATAAGTGTTTGTCTGACAAGTGCAAGGTCCTGAGTTTAATCCCCGGTACCATAAAAAAAAAAAAAAAAAATGTAATAATAATTATGATTCAAGTCCCGGTTTTACTATTTATTATCTATGTGTGATACAGAGGGAGCCTCACATCTCGGTCTGCACAGCTGCATCAAGCAAGTAAAAACGCATGCTCTGCTGTAATGGTGAAGTGCGAACTGCCACATGAGCAGAGCTTCCCAAGTTAACAGGTCCTCTGAAGTCACGGTTTTTGCTGCTCCTTTTCTTTTGCAGTGGGGTAGATGGGAGAGGCACAAGAACAAACACACTCTAAATTCTTTATTTCTGGCAAAAGTAGAAAACAGGTATTCACAGACTTCAAAATATCCAGAGCAGTGCCCACAAGCAGCAGCGCACACGCAGCAGCCACCTGAAGAAAGGACAAGACAGCACGAAGGACGAGGGTACCCTCTCAGCAACACTGAGCTCCAAACGCACCCGTCGGAATACACTTCCTGAGGATGAGGGGCTCATTCCGAAGCACAGAACTTCTACTCTTTGTTAGAAATAACAAATGTGGGAACAGCTATCAGCTGGCTGCTGGCGGAAGGCCTCCTACACATGGTATGCTGAAAGAAGCAGATAGGGCAGGACTCTAGAGAAAGCCAGGACTTTCGCTTCTCTAAGGTTTACGAAAATCACGAGAGACCACTGTTTTCCCTGAACAAACAGAACAAGCCAGAGTAGCTACAAAATCATAGCTGTAAAGCCTGTCAGGAAGCTGAGGACATAAAAACACTTAACAGAAATATATCCTAAAATGCTATGGACCTTTTACAGAAGAGACACAGAGTTCTTTTATAAAAGAATTCCACTCACTCCTGAGGGAATGGAGTCCCCCACAGACAAAAAAACCCAATCAAATTTCTTACACACTTTTAAGATCTGCATCTAAACTGACACAACAGGTCAAGATTTCCAAGAAGCCTGAGCCACTGAGTGAGGAACAGGGTCTGCCCATAATGCACTTTCCTGAAAAGCTCTGAGCTTTTCACTCAGAGCATGCCAGGAGAGCTGAGAGAGACCATCTGGGGATGTACAACCTCTCCCATTTTTAAGGTAGAGCCCTTCTGCAGGTGGGGTGCCAAGCAGCAGAGCTAAGAGAAGCATATGCTAAGTCCTCTGAGATACTGTACGCTATAGCACAAGAGCTACAGAAACCTATCTGAGGCATGCCAGCATTGCAGCCACGTAAAGGTGGGCTGGGAGAGGGATGGGGGTGCGGAGAGAAAACCAGAGGCATTTTGAACCTTCAAAGAATGTAAGGCAACTATCACTCTACGTTCAGTCTCTGCAGTGTGCACAGAGAAATCTGCCTAGGCACAGAAAGCCAACGGTACCACTGGAGAGCAAAGAGAACTTGCCAGAGGCCAAAAACTGAACGGCAGGATCATAAACAGAAGAAGCTCTACAAAGGAGGGCCTGAAACTTAGCTTTAAAGCAGAAAGAGATCTCCAGAAACACATCAAGGCCCAAAGTTCAAATTCTGCAGAGAGGAACAGTCAACTCCAGCTTCAAAACATATGACTTTTCAAAATGCATAGCATGAAAATAGATAAATATGCAAATTTTCAGTGCATGAATCACTTTGTACAATTTTTCCCTCATGTTGCCACACAACACATCGACATGTGGAGTATTCTTAGCATCTCAGAAGATTCATGTCATTATCCATCTCACAAGGACAACCACTATCCTGACCACTGCAGTGATAGGCTAGCTGGACTTCACCTGAACTTTACATGATGGAGCTTGTGCAGTCGATGAGCTTTTGTGTTGGGTCTCTGTAAGTTCCATCAAGTCTAGGAGATTGGTTTAATCTCATGACACACAGTGGGACTTCATTTATTTTTTAATGGCTGTGTGGTGTTGCATTGCATGGACTTACAACTTATTTATCCTGCTAATATATTTATTTGATCTACTAATTCTGGGAACTTGAGTTGGTTTCATTTTTTTCATTACAATGAATAATGTGGCTATGAATAACAAGTTTAAATATCCTGATGTGGCAATTTATCTGTTAATAAAAAAGGAATTGGAAGTATTTAAAAAAAAAAAAAAAACACATGAATTTAAAATGAAGCTGCAAAAAGGCCCATAAGGCCAAGCATGGTGACGCATGCCTGCAACCCCAGCACTTGGGAGGCTGAGGCAGGAGGATCACTGAAAATCTGAGGCCAGCCTGGCCCCACAGTGAGTTAGCAAACTACATAGCTGAACTACATAGGAAGAACCTGTCTCAAAAACATAGCCAACTAAAATAAAAACAAACAAACAAAAATACCCCACCCACCACCAAACAGAACACAAGAACATATAAGTAAGGTTTTAATGCATGAGACAAAACTGAATACTAAAATAACGTGATTTATCCAAAGGAAAGAAAAAAATAAGGGCCAAAAAAACAAAGGGCAAAATTCACAGCTACATGTGTCAAGTACAATATAATAATTAAAAAAAAACCCAGAAAGTTTTTACTTTGTTTTTTACAGATAGTACACCAACAGTACTATCAATTTGTTTTACCTACTTTTTGTTAAGCTAGCACCCATAATTAGCCTAGAGAAGTTAGTGGTACACAAAAATGATCATTCTTAGAGATGATGCAACTGTCTATCTCAAAAATTCCTGAATGTAAATTGAAATGGAAACAGTAAGTACACTTACTAAAGCATCATGATACAAAATTAAATACAGAAATCAATTCATATAGACAAATAACCAGCTAGATTATGTAGTCAGGAAAAAAAAGAATATGTAGTCAGAGAAGTACTTATGCATATGTTAATAAAAGGCTAAAGGATAAAACAAGTGGACATAAATTTAACTTAGATTCTTATAATGCCAGAATGCAAAAAGTTCTAATTATGGCTCCATATGTAGAACAATGTAAGGTTGATAAATCTCAACCATATAAAAACTTTACAATTAGAATGGTAAAATGCAGACTAAAGACAGAATAAATTTAATGTTTGATTAAACAAAGTCAAGAGACATGATAAACTGGAAAAATACTTGTAAGTTCTATCTTTAATGAAAACTAATCATCAAAATGCAACAACAATAAAAAACTCTTAAGAAATTACTAAGAAACAGACAAAGATCTACCTCGTACTCTGCAAGAAAAAAACCAAGCAAAGGATAAAACTACTTCTCCAAAACATGAAAAGATACCCCATCTTGCCCATAAAAGTTATTAAAAATTACAGTGAGATAGATACCTTATTTCCTGTTGGTCTGTCCATCATCCACAAGTGTGCTCTCTTCATTTTGTAAGCGATGCCCACTACTCTTGAGCACTGACCAGGGAGTGTAACTCATACCAACAGAGAACAACTATAGAACCAACATAGCAAATGTATAAACACTTCGAAGAAGTCATTCTATGTTTTAAAGATCTTTGAAAAAAAAAAAAAGATCTTTGTCCACAGGAAAAATGACATAGTTCAGTTATTAGCAAAAGCTCATGGTTCTGATTAAATAAATTTAGTAAATGGGACACTATTAGTTAAAAGAACAAAGAAACTCTTCACATATTAATATGGAAAGCACTTCAAAGTCAACAGACAAGTGAAAAACCAAAGTATGGAGTAGTGCACATAGGGTATACTTTTGTACAGCATGCGATTCTGTTACTACTTAAAGGGGTGGTATGCATTTGTACTTGCTTATATATTCATAAAGAAATATGGAAAAATACACGAGAAAGTTCTAAAAGTAGTTCCCTGAGTTAGAGATTTGGGGGGGAGGTGGAATGGGAAGCTGGGATATGAAACAAATATGGAAAGGAGGATCTTTGCTGAACATCTTTGTAACTGTCGTAACTATACCCACCTTCACTAAGCCAGCACCACCTCCTCAAGCATTTGCTGAGTAAAAGTTTTCCAATACTGTAACAAAGAACTTGAGGTTGTATTTTTAAGACATTTCAGCACTTGCCCTAAATAGTTTGCAGGATAGTTTAAATAATGGGAAACTTTTAGAAACGAGGCTATAAAAATGTCAAAATAGTGTGCATTTTGGACCATGCAGCAGTTTCCCAAAGGGGGATGAAGCATTGGGCAGAGTAGAGGACAGTATACCACAGGGGGATATCAACAAGTCCTTTCCAGTCCCAGTTTCTGCAGATCTATGATATCGGACTTATATGCACAGGTAAAACAAGAAATGGTAGCTAGTGGCTCAAGGGACACCAGTAGAAATGTACTGCTTCACACGGATAATAGTGACCAATAAAACTTCGAAAATTGAATAATTAAACTATAGAAGATGTTTTTTTAGCATATACCACAGATGCTAATATAGTAATTGTCCTCATAAACATCAATTCCAACGCCACTGTCTGTTAGTGGAAGAATACTTAGAAATGTTTATTAAAAAATTAGTTCTCAAAAATTTAATTTCAGATTTAACTAATTATAAAATTAACATCTTTTCAGGGTTTTTTAATTAATTTTATTGAGAAACAAGTAGCAATAAGACAGTTTCAAAACCAATTAATAGGATAGTTTCAATAATTTAATACATTGCATATTGTTGTCTTCATAGTGCTTATTCATAGTACAAGCAGACATGATATCCTGTCCAAACACTATTAGTATGAATCTTTCTTCTCACTGAATTAAGAGAAACTAGCTGTATATCTATCCTAACTATTTTGGCTATACAGATAAAAAATGGTCCTTCATTTGTATCCCCTTTTTCTTATTTAGTTTTGTCAGAGCAATGGAATACCCATCTCTAACATCTTTTCAAATAGGAATCTTTTAACCGCTTAGGAAAAATAATGGGCAGCAAGAAAACTTTTCTTTCAGGCATGAAAGAAAATCTAAGTAATTTAAATAAAAAGCACTTTCCAAACTGGTGTCATGCACCTATAATATATGAATGGCAATGGAATACCCACCTCTGATGAAAGTGAACAAAAAAGGGGGATATAAATGAAGGTCCATTTTGTAGTGGGAAAAAAAAAATATATATATATATAAATACATATCTATATATACAGAATAGTTAGCATAGATATACAGCTACTTTCTCTTCGTTCAATGAGAGGAAAATTTTGAATAGTGTTTAGACAAGATATCATCTTGTACTATGAATGATTACTACAAAGACAATAATATACAATGTATTAATTATTATAACTGTCCTAGTAACCTGTATTGAAACTGTCTCACTGCTACTTCTTTCTCAATAAAATTTATATATATATATATATATATATATATATATATATAT
>NDGM011149938.1:0-14863 GCA_002564305.1 Octomys mimax | reverse complement strand
GGACCTATGCAACAAGAGTTGTAGCTTTTGGGTCTGATAAGGCCAGTGAAATCCCCTCAGGATGAACAAAGTTTAAAAAGAACATAAGAAATATGGGGTTTATTTCTGATGTTCTTTTTAAACTTTGTTCATCCAAAACCAGTCGATGTTGGAAATTTTGCTGCTCTTTTATAAACACTCGATGAATATTAAAAATTCATTTTTTTGTGATTTTTTTCCTGTTAAATACTCTAAATCTTTAATATAACATTTATAAAATTAAAATTAATAGTTCATCAATAAAAGTAGTCTAGAGAATAAATGTGGATCTGAGAGACTCACGTTTATGCACCTTGATGACAAAATTAGTCTTACGCTTTAAAGGAACTGAAGGCAGAGAAGAGGAAAGAATTATTAATTATTGAACAGATAAAATGGGCTTGAACATGACAACTACCTGTAAATAAACCAGCTGTGTGAATCCTCAACTCCCTGAGGTTTGTACTGTTCACCACAAATAAGGGAGCTGGAATGCAGACAGTAAATTAATTATTTCAGAGTTTTAAACAAGAAGTTGGCATGGGGGCAAGCCAGATAGCTCAGCGGACTAAAGCACCTGCTTAGACAGAGCACAGCAGCTGGGGTTTAATCCGCAGCATGCCATACTGGCCCCACAACCAGGGTACACTGAGATGGAGATTGAGACTGGGCTTGGTGGCATGCACCTGTAATCCTAGAGCTTGGGAGGCTAAAAGCAGGAGGATCACTATGAGTTCAATCTATGTAATGAGACCCTGTAGACCTTGTACCAAAATATACATTTTTTAAAAAGTTGGCAGAGACTGACTAGAGCACAGCATGCACCAGATTTTGCAACCCTGTTCCCCTCACCTAAATGCATTTTTAAGTAGTCAGCGGGAAATGCCTGGTCCTTTCTGTACGGCCCACGGTCTTTACGTGATGCTGAACACAATGCTGATGGTAATGCAGGTGAAGACAATGAGTGACACTGTGCAGGGCTTGCTGTGCGCCAACCACTCTCTGAAACTTCATTGCTGTGTTAGCTCTTTCAGTCTTATAAAGCAGCCTACCAAGAAAGCATATTACTATTTTCCCTATCCCTTGAGGAATTTGCTCGAGATTTCATGGGCAATAATTACAGAACCATCCTCTGACCCCGTGCTGTACAGAGGCTGTAAGCTTCACCACTGCAGTTCACTGCTTCTATATAAAACAGCAACAGAGTATTCCTGGGTAAGCAATAGATTTCGAGTTGAGCACTTAATGTTTTCAAGCTCACGGTCTTCGGTGCAGTTCTCACCCCCATGCTGTGAAGCAGGAAGAATGTTTGATATGGGACTTTAGAAAATTGGGAAAGAAAATGACTTATGTGAATGGGAAAATAGCCTTGAAAGTGACCACACTGCAATTAAATTAGAATTCAGGAAAAATAAAAGTATTCATCAGAAGTCAGCAAACTTTTTGTGTAAAAAGATGAATAACAAATATTTTAAGCTTTTTGGAGCTACAATATGAAAACAGCCAAAGATGATACCGAGGTGAAGGTTGTGAGCCAGATTTGACCTGCGCACCTAACTTCTAGACCTCTGCTGTTAATATTCACATGATCAAAAGCACATACCATTTTTAATGTGTGGTTACAAGGCAAAGCAACCCATGCAAAGAAAGCACAGTATTAATTAGGATTCTGTTTTTCTAATAATTAAAGTAACAGGGCTGGCCAAATAGTTTGGTGGATTAAAGCGCCTACAAGCAGTCTTAGGGGCCAGGAGTTTGATCCAAGAGCCTTCCGTTCCAGCCCCACCCCTGGGGTGTGCTGAGACAGTAATTGAGACTGGGTGTGGCGGCACACACTTGTAATCCCACGTCTTGGGAGGCTGTAAACAGGTGGATCACTATGAGTCTGGTTTAGTAGTGAGACCCTGAACACCCTGTAGACCCTTCCCTTAAAAAAAAAAATACAAAAAGAAAAAAAAATTAAAGTCACACTAAAGATTTGTTGGGTTATTGAATAAGAGAGCTACAGAGGGTTGGATTGTCAGTGATCTCTTCTTGGAAAGGCAAAAATCTTTTGAAGGAAGTGGATGCTTCATGTGCACCACAAGCTGTAGGTAAATCATGAATCATTACAACCGGCAGTGAGGTACTGGAAAGGACCTTAAATTTATGAAAACAAGCTAAAAGTTTTTTTTTTTTTTTATCAAAAATGTTTTCCAAAGTGAGGTGTCAGATTGAGATCACTGATTATGTCCTCCAGTTTTTCCTTCTCCACATCTCATTCTAGAACCAGGCATTTATCCTACATTCATGATGAAAAAGTATGGTCATTCCATGCTGAAAGATAGATTGCAACAACCCACGAGCCAAGCGATTTAATCTTGATTAGTGCTGTCTGAAGACTTGTCAGATGGTTAGTGATTGGTCATGTATTTCACCTCACTGCTATTAAATCCACTGGGAATTAACATGTTAAATCCATAACCATGCTTTATTGCCTACATAGTCCTTGGTTAACTGAAAATGAAGTTGATCCATTTTTCACATGTTCACCAAAGTGAAGTCATATTTTTCCCTTAACTAGTAATTAACCTTTATGGCTTTATTAACTGCTTTATTAAATTTAAATGAAATGTTTATTACGAAGAGTTCATGGGAAGCGTAAACCACAATGACAATATGGCCCTGGTGATGTCCTGTTTCTTGGTACTCCTCTATTAAAAAGGTTCTATTACAAGTAGTTCATTTTTTATCGCAAGTTACTAGTGCTTGTAACTATTTCATGATATAATAAAAAGAAGAATGGATTCAGAATTAGACAGACTTGGATTCAAACTTTCATCTAATTGCTTACTGGCTTATTGACTGTGTGACCTTGGGTGAGTTACCCAATGCCTCTGAGCTTCATTTTCTTTTATGTGTCTTATGAATAACAATGACTTTACCCAGGTTAAAAAAGAGGCAAATGAATCAGTGGGGGAGCTATGAAAGATATTTGACTCACAATGGTGATATTTATCAGAGTATATTTTTAGCTAAAACAAAAAAATTTTTGTATTGAACTCAAGTAAGAGAGAGAAAATTGGTGGCCACAAGATAATGTCTATTCCTTACTTTTCCCCAAGGTCCTGTTTATGACTCTTGGGGTGGGGGAAGAATCCATGGCTTAAACTGCTGATAACTTTTATCACTAGCCTAAATAGTCCTCTGGTATGAATTAGAAAACAGTGCTTTGGGTGTTAAAGATAACCATACAGACACATGGCTTGACAAAGAAAATGGAGTGGGGCTCTTGACTTGGTAAACAGAGAATAGGTTAGGTATCAGCTACGCTAAGCTCTCAGCAGGGAGCTCGTAGGTGGACCACAACATGCATCTGCCTGTGGTGTGTACAACTGCATGTGGTACCCTGAACCCATGAGTTTTTAAGTTGGCATTTGGTAGTCCAGCTAGAGACAAATTTTCTATCCTCACCATGTGCAGTCATATAAATTAGCTGTAACTAATGCACTGTGTGTTGGGGTGACAGCAGTTTCCAGCCATCTTCTTAGGCTAAGCCCTTTTGTCTTGAATATTAGCTCTTTGTTGACTGTCTGGGAAATGGTACCAAAGAGTTGCCATCTCACATATAAAGATAGAAGCTACATTTTGAAGATAGAAGAAACAGTTCATCAACCTTGGTGGAACCAAACCATGACTAGCAGCCCTCAAATGCTAACTTCTAGAAAATTCATAACAGAAATAAACGCCATCTTGCTGAAGTCATCAAGTGTTAGAATATTTTTGTTACATTGGTCAAATTTGTGTCCTAATTAAGCAGAGTGTTTAGTTCATCATTGCAGGAATATTTTCATGAAGGACTCTGATTTCTGCAGACACAGATAGATGCTACTATGGTTCCAGGGTGTAAAGACATGATGAAGTATACAAAGAAGCAAATGCAATGCTTTGGAAATGGTCCTATCCCAGACAGCTGTGACAGAGCAAAAGAGACTGTCACAAATGGCAGGAGATAGCAGCTACCCAGAAATAGGGAAATCATCGGCAATGGACTCTTGGTTACACTTGAGAGAGAGGAGTGTTGCAGGTAACTGAGGGCTGTATGAGTTGATGATCCCTAGAGTGAACAATTGTGGAGCTATTTTTGTTCTTCTGATCCAACCTATACTCCAAAATTTAATGAGGCTTTGGATGAATTAGAGATCAGCCAAGAAAACAGAAATCATACTATACTTTTCAAATAGATGTACACTAAATGAGGGTATTGCTTCACAAGTGTTTGAAGCGTTGAGGAAGAAAATGGGAAGACAATGTAACATGAAGTCTAAAAATTAGAGGAAATTCCTGGGAACAACAAAAATAAAACCCACCACCACAACAAAGGAGATGGCATTAACTAACCCACAGTATAGACAATGTTATTGGAGTCTATTGTACAACTACAGCTATTGTAGCTGCCTATTGTCAAGCAGTAGGCCTTTCTGGGGTCTGTAAATACTGATATAAATTGCCTAGTCTCCACTCCTACTCCTGCTGGAAGCCACAACAGCCACTGGATTTTGTAGCCTCTTATATGCATGTTCAGATACCCCAAACAAAACCCACTGTTGTAATCAGGATTTGCAAGGGAATAGATTTAATACAGGTCACATAAGTTATAGAATTATTTTTATAACATGCACCCAAAAAAGTCAAACATAGGGTGTGCCAGATAGCACAGTGGATTAAGATGCCTGCTTAGCAGACGCAGGAGCCAGTGTTCGACCCCTGGCCTGACATGATGGCCCCACCCCCAGGGCACACTGAGATGGCCATTGAGACTAGGCCTGGTGGCATGTGGCTGTAATCCCAGCTCTTGGGAGGCTGAAAACAGGAGGATCACTGTGAGTCTGATCTGTGTAGTGAGATCTTGTACTAAATACGTAAAAATAAAAATATAAAATAAAATAAGATTTAAAAAAAAGTCAAATGCAAATGGATGCTAGAGATCTGAGGAATCCAACAGAGGCCCTGGAATTCACAGCAATGTTCCATAAAGCAGAGCCGGAGACCTAGAGCCCACAGTCGTGTTTGATGCAAATTCACACTAAGGATGTGCCCTAGGAAGGCGCAAAGGCCAGTGGCAGAACCTTGAAAGCCTGTAGCTGGCAGGGACAGCAGCCAGGACGTGACACTGCAGGAGAGTCTGGAGCTCTGTATGAAGAAGAGCAGCAGTCTCTAATGACAGCTCAGACCCGAGCTCCTCTGATGTGAAGAGCAGCCAAGGTCTGTACCAGGAAAAGTAGTCACGGCACGCTTCTCCTAGAAGTCAGCAGTGTGCGTGCTTCCCCTCCTGGTCTACAGTTTTTTTGTTTTTGTTTTATTTTGTATTTTAGGGAAGGGTCTACAGGGTGTTCAGGGTCTTACTAGTAGATCAGACTTATAGTGACCCACCTGTTAACAGCCTCCCAAGACCTGGGATTATAGGTGCACGCTACCATGCCCAGTCTCAATTGTTGTCTCAGTGTGCCCCGAGGGTGGGACTGGAATTGCAGGCCTGGGATTGGACCCCTGGTCCTTGTGCCTGCTTGCAGGAGCTTTAATCTGCTGAGCTATTTGGCCGGCCTTTACTTTTTTTTTTTTTTTTTCCAGTTACTGGCCTTGCCTTTTTTAATTTTTTTAAGGTATATATTCTGATTTTTATTTTTTTAAAGAGGAGAAATAATAGTAAAAAAAAATTAGAAAATTTTTTTACTATTAAAAAATTTAATAGTAAATTTACTAAAAATGATAGGAATTCAACAAAGGTTGTTATATTGCATATTGCTGTCTTCAAATTAGTTGTTCAGATTACCAGATATAAGCATGCAAAATTGGTCAAAAAACAATTAAAAAGAGGGGGGGGGAAGCATTAACTGTTCCTTTCAACAGAGCAACAGAAATTAGGAGTACAATTATCCAAGCTATCCTGTGTATATACATAATTTTTAAAGCTATTTATTTGGTATAGGGTCTCACTACATAGCTGAGACTTGTAGTGATCCTCTTGTCTCAGCCTCTCCAGTGCTGGGATTACAGATGTGTGCCACCACACCTGCTTTCAGTGGCCAGAATGCTCGGTGCTGGCATGACGTGGTACTGGGGATCAAACCCACACCAAGCTATCTCCCCAGCCCCTTATATATTTCTTTTTTCCTTCTTTCTTTTCTCCTTTCCCTCATTGAAGTTGTTTTTTCCTTGAAACAGTTTCCTTTCCTTTCACAGTAACTTTTTTTAAAATTTTATGTATTTGGTACAATATCTTACTATACAGATAAGACTGGTAGCACTCTTCCTCTTTTAGCCTCTCCAGAGCTGGGATTACAGGCATGCGTCATCACACCTGATTTCAGTGGCAGTCTCGGCACATCCGAGTTGAGGCCGGCAGGACATGCGTTACCAGGAATAGTTGCCAGGCAGGAACCTTGACCTCTGAGCTCCCTCTCAGGCCCGTATGGCAGCTATTGTACCTTTCAGATTTTATTCACCCTCTCATGTTCTTACACTAGGGAGACAATATGGTGTTTACACATGCAGGTCTGATTTATTTCACTTATGAGTGTGGTCTAATTGCATCCACTTGTAAAAACATCATTTATTTCATTTATTGTTTTTATAGTTGAGTAATACTCCACTGTATAAAAATACCACATCTTTTTTTTAATCTGTTCCTCAGTTGATGAGTTATTTGGGTGGTTTCCAAGATTTATCTATGACAAACCACGCTGCTATAAATATGGGTACACATATATCACTGTTGTATGTTTTCAGTTCTTTGGAAAAACACCCAGCATCAGAATAGCTATGTTGAATCGAACCTGTATTCCTAGCTTTTTGAGGAATCTCCATACTGATTTCCATAGTGGTTGTACTAGTCTACACTCCTGCCAACAATGGAGAAGTATTCTTTTTTCCCCACTGCCCTTCCAGCACTTATTTCTTTGATGATAGCCATTCTATCTGGAATGAGATGGAATCTTAGTGTTGTTTTAATTTGCATTTCTCAAATGACCAATGATGCTGAACATTTTTTCATATCTTTATTTGCCATTTGTATTTTTCTTCTGAGATGTGCGCATTCACCTCGATACTTTTATGCCACTGGCAACAATCCCCAGGTGTATCTTCCACACTCAAAACCATACTGAGTCAGTCCACTGGTGTTCTTATTTAAATTGACCATTAATCGACCACACCCACTATTATGTTTAATTAATATGTACTAATAAAAAATAAACAATGAAACTAGGGTTGGAATACATACTCACCTCCTGTTAATGTGGGGGAGATAGGGGCCAGGAAGGCAGGGGGCTGGGAGGCATTGGCATGGAGGTCGTGCTGTCTCCAGGCTCTAGAACCCTGGTAGTTACCACCCGATTTGTGTACGGCCATCTGGAAATTAAATGTGGACCTTCCTGTTCTTTTGTATCAATTATTAAATTTCTTCTTTTTTAATACATGCGGTATAAATTCATGACACATAAATGACTTTTTAAGCAGTGAATAATATTATTCTGTGCATGACATATACTTCTATTGCTTCACATTTTGTAAATTTTTCATAGCAGAAGGGTTTTTATTTCATAGCAAATTATGAAACACTGAATTAAATATAAGCTTGCATGCAAAAGAAGTAACATAAACCATGTCAGAATTTCCTGGGCGCATGGCTCAATTTAAATAAAATCTGCTGGAGTTGCAGGATGGAGACTGAAAGAGAATCATTGTATCATTCTAATAAATGAATGAGATACAAATTCAAAAAAATGTTTAAAAATAACTAATATTGTGAGTGAACATTAACACCTATTTACAGCTTTCTTAATACTTATTTCTTAGTTGTTATTCTACCTCAGGTTTTGCTGTTTGTGGTGATTCTACCTCAGGTTTTGCTATCTGAGGTGCCTCAGTTTTATCTCTGCTTTTGTGATGGACTTTCGTCATGAGCTGCTCACAGGAAGGGCTGAGGAATCCTGCTTAGAGACTGCAGCCACTCCTTAGCTATATGTCCAAGGAAGCCCACAAGATCTGGTGACCCTCTTTATATCCCCTCATTTAAATGACAGGCCTTCATTTATCTCATCATTTCAAAACGATGTCTTTTACACCTGACTGGCTTTCCTTGGGTCAATATTACTGACAAATGACTATCTCCTTCAGGACCAGCTGGTTGTAACTCTTACAGTGTCATATGCTTGCAAAAGATTAATTTAAACCTGACTGTACTTACAGGCCAAGAGACGTCACACCAAAGAATATTTCTAAGTTCCCATCACTGTGGTACATGCAAAGTGTAGGTCAGACACTAGCTACTATCATTTGAATGCCAGGAAATAGGGTGAGCACTTTGAACACATTATTTCAGCTACTTCCCTCCATTATATTGAAAGGTGAGTCCTTTCATTCCTGTTTTATAAATGAGTGATGGTCAAGGTTCACAGAAAAGTGAGCAGGAGGCCGGACTTCACAAATTGAGATCTGTCTGAACCAACTTCTCTGCTGTTTATATTGGCATAATAAGCCTCTGCTTTTTTAGGGTTAATCCTCTTTTTGAAAGGATAAAAGCAGACTTTTATGGCTCATCGTAACTGTGGGTATCTTTCTCATCTGCATCTCTATCTCCACAGTTTTAATGGACATACCTGCCTAAGCAGATACACAGTTAGTGGAGCTTGCAACAAAGACCAGCAGCGTGCTGCTCACAGGGTTTCCTTCACCCCATGACTTTTTCTTAGACGTATGCGCTACCTCCAGACCCTCGCCCTGTGATAGTCTTCGGCAGATTCAGCCCTCATCAGGTGCAAAGATCATGCAATTAAGGTCCAGGTCACCTAGCATTTGCCTGTCCTAGATTGGTACTTCAGACCTCTCATTTTCTTATTGCACAGTCCCCTGATTCTCATATCCCCATCCTGTTTTGCCTGTTTATGCTCTTAGGACATGCTGTGCTCTACAAAATAATATTTAGTCTTCCAAGTTTCTCTTTTCCTATGATACCCACAGGTACAAAGCATGAAGTCCTTCATATGTGTCTTGGAAATTTTAACTTTTATTAAAACCCAAATAGGAAAAGATGAAAATAAACATTTATACTGAGAAGTGACACATTGTCGCTCCTAACTTTTATAAAGTTGGGAAGCATTACTTAAAAATCCCTGACAGTGCTCAACCCTGCTGAATTAACTGGTGACTCCCCACCGGCAACCTGACAAAATCCAAACTTCTAATAAACAGTTATAAAGCCTTGTACAGCATGTTCCGTACTGTACAAGGGTGACACCAATGCGTGTCACGCTCGTGTGTCTCATACTCCAGCCGCGGGGCACCCCAATGTGCACACCTCTACACTTGCCTCCTGCATCCTTGCTGTTGCACTGCCAGCCTGACTTCTCCCTGCTCTGGCCAAGAGACTTCCCTTGTCCTTTAAGTGACAGTTCCAATTTTATAGCTCCTAAGAAGCCTTTTCTGATTGTCTCAGACATAAAGAAGGACTTCTTTTTCGTTCTTTCTTTCTTTGTTGTTGTTGCTTTTCGTTGTGGTGCATCAAACCCCAAGCCCTCCCCTCTTAGACAAGCATTTTGTCACTGAGCTATCCTCCCAGCCCTGTGTGGACTCTCTTACATGCTCTTGTCTACCTGTATGATGATAATGCTAATATGCTTGTATCTCCAGCTTCAGTGAGATGTTCTTAGTGTCAGGAACTGTATTTTCTTTACCCCTGTGTCCAAACAGTGCCAGAATTTTAGGAAGTTC
The DNA here is from genome assembly GCA_002564305.1 of Octomys mimax. NCBI lineage: Eukaryota > Metazoa > Chordata > Mammalia > Rodentia > Octodontidae > Octomys > Octomys mimax. The sequence continues at coordinate 5,095 of NDGM011149938.1, read as the reverse complement.
TCAGATTTGTTGAATACACAACAAATAAACACATAGATTGATTAATTAATATGTTCCAGGTGAGGGTAAGTGATTCCAAGTCTAGGTGGGAATGACAATTACACAAACTCATGTATTCACCATGTTTCTATTCCTGTCAAGTCACTCCGGAAGCCTGGCACTTGACACCAGTGTTTTTCTATCTATGGATGTATAAGAATTACTCTTTTCCAGCAAGGAGAAGCAGTGTGTCAGTCTGATGTGTGTCTTGTGGCCAAGTAGTACCCTTCACAAAGCAAATGCTTGTCAGTTTGTGGCACACTATAGCAGGAGTCATGGCAAGAAGCTCCCTTTGATATGGTAAAGCGGAAAAGCCCCTTTTATTCTGTTTTTATTTTTCCAGCCTCCCCACATAATATGGCCTCCTCACTTGCTCTCAGCTTCCTGCACTTCACGCCTGCCTTCCTTCCTTTGGCAGGCACTATGTTTCCACTTCCCATTCAACTCTCCTGTTCCCAAATCACGGGACCTGCCTGCCATATCAAAACCTACAAGTCGGATTCTGTACTTCCTGCCTGTACATGTCTGTATAAAACCCAGGGTAGCAGAAGGGAGGGCCTGGCTTTCTTTTTTGGGGGAGTGAGCCCATCCAGGATCACTGGTGTAAAGTAAAGCTGTTCACTGCCTCCAAATCTGGGCTGTCGTTCCATGTCTCTGCTTGCTGTAGTGACAGAAGAGTTAATGAAGGAGTACAGGGACTTCTCCTCCACAGATCCAGGCTACACAGCTGGGAGCAGTCTTTCTTCCAAGCCCAGAAAAAAGCTTCTGCTTGTAGCCTGGCAGGGAAATAAGACTGTCAGAGAAGCCTGTTGCCTGACCTTTGTAGACTTCTCTAAGTGCTTCTAGTGGGTCTTTTCTTCCTCTCCCTGTGCTCTGAAGCAAGCAACCTTTATATTTTATATCTAGATATCCCCCAAGAGTGTCATATGCTCCTAGGAGGGCTTTGGAAGGCAATTGGATTATGGGAACTTATAGCTCATTTGCTGCTGGGAGGTGAGGCCAATCAGAAGAGGTGGGTTGCTATAGGCACGGCCCAAAGGTTCTATCTCTGTTCTGGCTCCTCTGTGGACTCTCTCTGCCTCTGTCTGCCATGTCATGAACAGTTTCTCTTCTTCTATGCTCTTCTGCCATGCTGTCCTGCTGTGGTCAACTATGGGCTGAAACCTCTGAACACAGTGAGCCAAATGAACCTCTCCTCTTTAAGTTATGAGTGTCAGATACTTTGCCCCAGCAACAGAACAGCGACTAAGATAGTAGCAAAGGTATTCCTAGAGCTCATTTTAGTAGCACAACCATCGGACATATGTGCTTTGCTGTGGGGAAGAGGAATGAATAAGATGTGTAAAACAGATTGACATTCTCTGATCTATTGAGGCCAGTTTTGCAAGAAAAGGGATTGCGTCTCCTTCTGCTACCTTACCTTGAGATAATATGACACAGCATGTCTGGAAATACAGTTGTTTCAATAATTGGAGTAGGATATGTACATCTGTATCCAATACTGTGACAGATGAAGATAGCGTTTTTTCAAAAAGACAATAGTCAATGAATATATATACAAGCTAATCAATGACAAGTATTCATCATGGGAGAGATTAAAACAGAGCATTAAAAGCATCCTGAGGACTCAAGTCATATTCTGTGCTTAAGTAGTAAGGCATCCTGGGGGAGACAGGACTGGAGCTGAACTATGAAAAGATATCAAGAATTTAACACATTGGGAGACTTAAAGAGCCTTTCAGGCCAAGTGAACATGTAAAGGTAGGGGCCAACATGTTGTCTATTTTGGGAATGATAATCTGATATGATTGGTTTGCACATGGAAAAGCGAGAATGGGAAATGATGATGCAGGAGAGCTGGGTTCAGACAACACTGTTGATGGGCTTTGGGAGCAGCCTGGAAGAGTTAGCACGGATTTCCAGGACAGAATGGCCACGGTCAGACTGCCTTACTGTGGGCACAAAGTTTCTGGTCTTTTCAGTCAAATAATTGCATTTGTGACTGTCCAGTTTTTAAACCTGCAATTTGAATACAGCAATATCTATCCTACGAACATCTGTGAGCATCCAAAAAAATTAAATACATTAAATATTACTTCTGTAACTACAATGTTTAATTTCAGAAATATATAAACATTCATTTGCTGATTTCTACTTTTGAAAACTTTCTAAAAATAGCACTCAGTAGTCCATTCTATTTACCATTTTGCATTTTGAAATTTACTCACTAGAAATTAAAATATAATCGTGAGAATAATTTTGACTGTGACATGTTTGCAGGACTGCTATAAAATAGATGAAAGATATAATTAATTTCTAAAAATAAGTTTACTTAACAACATATATAATGATATAATTTATTTTGGAAAGATACATATGAAAATTGCAATGATATCATAGGGATGTATGATTGTGATTTTTATATCTTCGCTGAGTATTTTATGTTGCCTGAGCATTTCTCAGTGAGCAGATGGTCGTTTCTTAATTTGAATACTTTCCTTTGTGCTTCAACTGTAAAAATGCATTAACCAACAAGAATCTGGAAAAGAGAATAAATTTGACTCACAGAACCACAACCTCTACTTCTGTCTCATTATAAGCCATTTAATTTTGTCTAACTAGAGACTGTCCTGTGTTGATATGAAATTAGAGAGAAAAGAGTTCAAGTAACCATTTTAAGATGCATTACTTCCTTTACCAAAAACATACTACTAAGAAAAATCAAAGAGGGAAGGTGACCTTGTCTTGTTAACTTGATGATTGGACTTCTAGCCAAAAAAAAAAAAAAATTGCTAAAAGGAAGGCTTTTTTAAATGTCCTTAATAGGATGCCTCTCGTTATTCATTGCTTATAGAAATTAAATCCAGAATCTATGGATTTACGACTCCGAGCTCCTAGAAAATGGCATACGAGAGAGGGTGTATAAAGTAGAATACCTTGTAAAGTAAATGCTTTCCAATGGATGATACAGTAAGCCACAAATCTTACTTATAGACTTCCTGTGCTCTCAGCTAGAGAGTGTGTCCAGGGTAGGAAGACGACCTGGGTGCAGCCTCAGCGTCCTAGACTGCTCCTACCTCTGTCTGAGCCTCATGAGTAGCCATATAGTGAAAATTGTTAGAAATATCTGCTGCTCTATCAGCTCTTCCAAACGCAGGGCCTGGTTGTTTCAGTTCTACGTCACCTATTCCCTGCATGGAAGAGAGCCGTACTCAGGAAGGGCAAAGATCTCCACTTCTCCCACAGGCTCCTTCCTAAGTAATTTCAGTGATGCAGAGGTAACAATTTAAAATAATTATAATTGACTTTTCTGTTCACATCACTTCAGACAATGACTCAAGGTGTGTGTTTGTTCAGTTTTTATCATTTTTATTGGCACAGATTTGCACTACATAACAGCTGCATTCCTAATAGGGGGTGATATGTGTATAGAACACATCTAAGTTCTTTTTTCACCCCTCTGTCCCATCTCTGTTCATCTTTTCATCCCAAATTGTTAAAGACATCATATAAGAGATGGGTGTACTTCAAATGTCTGCAATATTCTATATCATTAAATTTATTATGTATTTTTATTATCATACCATGAATCCCCCAAAGCCAAAGAAGCTGTGCTAATTTTCTATCCTCTGTATGTATGCAAGGTAAAAACATTTGTTTTCCAGTGTATTTCTTTTTCTTTGTTAACCTTCTGCTCTATCTCAAGCCCTGATTCTACCTAAGAGCAGAAAAGACTATTTAGCCACTTCCAGACACAACTGGCTGTTTTTCTAAATATCTAAGTGACTTTAACTCTGTCAATTTAGAATCTGAACTCAGTCAATTTTATGTTCTGCTCTTGTGCTTTCTTCCTCTCAGACTGCCATCCGCTATACGGTAGACTCAATGCACCAAGCCCAAAGGGAAGGAAGTAGTCTAGGGCCGTGCTGTGTCCTTTACACTTAGAGGGAAGCGTCTCCCACCTCCACTCTTCCTGAGATCTCCTCCTACAGTTCTCACAAACACTGATATTTGCAAAGCCACTGCAGATTTTTTCACTGTGTCCTCATCCTGGCCCTAGGGATGATGTTCCTTACATCACTGCACTTTCGGCCACTTCTCCTGTCAGAGATGGGCTACAGCATAGACATTTGGATGTTTGCTCAGCTCCTATACCCAGGTACTTAATATTCTCTGAAACTGCCCTCAGATCCACCCACTTAAATAACCAGTTCTAATCTCTTGAAGTTACCACATTCTGCTGAACTTCATGAGCCTGCCCTACACTGTTAGAATTTTGTTTTGGCTACAATTTGGAAGGTGAAATGTACATTTGGGAATATTTCCTAGTTTTTTTTTTTAAATGTATTTAGTACAGAGTCTCACTACACAGATTGGACTCAGTGATGCTCCTGTCTTCAGCCTCCCAAGTGCTGGGATTACAGGCATGCATCACCACACTCAGTCTCAATCACCATCTCACTGTGCACTGTGGTGGAGCTGGCACAGCACACTGGGGATCGAACCCTGGTCCCTGTGCCTGCCTAAGCAGGTGCTTTATTCCACTGAGCTTTCTGGTAGGCCAAACCTTTCCTAGTTTTGCTTATTCATGGTAGCAGAGTGTAGGAGTTCACTTCTCACAGAAGTTACTTCTATGGCTTTTCTATCTCAACTTCCTGAATTATCTCTTTTAGCTGAACTTCACCTCCTTTCAGGTGAAAAACTGGCACTTATTTTATAAAGTAGAGTAGTATAATATAAAGCCATTTGTCTCTTTCCTTCATGGTTCAAGCTAAGTTTTTGAAACTCACCTCAATAAAGGCTGTAGTCTCTCAAAAAAAATCTATGTCATATCATTCAAAATACTATTAGACTTAAGTCCCACATTTTCCTATATAGGTACTTAGATTCATTTTGCTGTGTCTGGGATTTCAACTCTCCTCTGTGGGGAATTTCTTTATGTAGTTATAAAATAATACCATCTCCTAGGAGCTAGACAGAAATGCAGAATCATAGATCTCACCCAATACAAGAATCTCTGGGGGCATTTTATTAATTTCTTTTTCTTTTTTTTTTT
>NDGM011149935.1:0-29388 GCA_002564305.1 Octomys mimax | reverse complement strand
CCCCTTGAAATCATAGGGCCTGGTATTTTTATTCCCTAGCCCAGGCCCTCAGTGGAGGAGTTCACTCAAGCAGAATCAGGCAAAGAAATTCTCCCCCGCAGCCATAACATGCCCACATGGGAACTTGGGGGCCCAAATGGGAGACCTCCCAGGAATGGCTGTCCTCAAAAGCAAGAGCTTCTCTCTCTAGCACAGCACTGGGGCTGTGCTTCTACTTTTCTAAGCCCAGGAGAGTCCTCAACCCTAAGCCCTTACAGGAATTATTAATACCTTGTCCCAGCATGAGGGCATTTAGAAATGCTTTCAGGAGAACAGTAATGACTGATGCCCACTAATTGAATACTTTGAAAGAGCTAGTAGAGAGGATTTTGAATGTTCCCAACATAAAAAAATGATAAATATGAGATGATGGATATGGCATTACCCTGCCCGGATCCTTCTATACAGTATATATACATGTGGTATACGTGCATATGTACAGGAGATATATACATGTGTATGTGTGTGTATGTGTGTGTGTGTGTGTGTGTAAATGGTACACTATACCCTATAAATATATACAATTATCATGTCTCAAGTAAAATTCTTTTTAAGAAGTGCTTTCAAAGTACTTGTGCCTATCAGGTGTCACTTTTGTCATCAAAAAGCTCTAATGTTGGCAACTCCATATGCCTTAATTTGATCCTTTATCTCACTTCAGACTCAGGGCTCAAATTCTTTTGGCTCTGCCCCTGGAATGCACCTGGTGAGGTGTGCCCAAGGCCTGGCATGACAGGCTTGGATCTGGCTTCTGAGGGAATTAGGCCCCCTTCCATGCAGACCTGGGGAGAGGGGAGAAGGTTTCTGAAACTTCAGCATTTAGCCCTCGTCTTGTGCGGCGAGGCCGCACACTGCTCCACAGCCTGCTTCCCTTTGCCGCTAGGCCACCTGCACCACCATGGTGAGGTGGAAGAAAATAAGACCTCAGTTTTGGGTGCCTCAGACAGTGGCCCAGAGCACAAAACTCTCTCTTGGACAGCTAGCACCCTCCTGAAGAACCCCAATCAGGAGGTAGCTCAGGATTCAGGACATTTTGATTTTCAAGCATAAGATCTTCGTGATGCAGTGCAACGTCCCGGGACAGCCCCGGTCCTGCCTTCCATTGTGTGCATGTGTGCTAGTGTCTTTCCAGTCCTGGATACCGTGGCTCGGGCCTGGCTATGCTCACCGGTAATCCTGGCTGCTAGAAGCCGCGCACAGTGCTCAGAGGCAGAGCTGTCTCCTGGGCTGGACCTGGCTTAGCTCAAATGTTTAACAGGCTCACCATCGCATCCTCTGCTTATCTACCCAGTGTGACTCAATTTTATCTGTGGATCTGAAGTCTAGGGATTCAGCACCAAGGGACATGGAATTCTCTTCCTGTTTTAACCAAAACAGGTCTGGGCTTGAGGGAAGACAGAGTCTGCTTAAGACAGCGGTCATAAGACAGCTCCTTCCCTTTAAGGTCTGCTTTCTGTGACTCTGCATCTACTCAGAGTCCCACCGAGCACTAAAATGCCTTTCATCTTAGCTTGCTCAATCTTTGGCAAATATTAATTAATGTGTCCTCATCACACCGTGAGCGAAAGAGCAGGTCTGAATTAATATGCTTGGGATTAGCATCAGCGTTGACCTGGGTGTGTAGTTTTCTAACGTGACTAATGAGCGAGTCTGGGAAGGAATCCCTTTCGCATCCTCCTACACTAATAAAGGATTTAAGCATCAACTCTCACCTTTTGTCAGAATGGCAAATCCCCAAATTATCAAGTACATTTCCATTTGTAAATTCAAAATTAATTTTAATGCATGAAACCCATGAATCCATTTTGCATTGTTAATGCCTTGAAAAAACATGGATATTTTGACAGTATGAAGTCTCCCATGCTCCAGTTTCTAAATTATGAAGCTCCTCTTGATAAATGCGGACAGCGGGGGCAGTGATTAATTGCCCCCTCCCCCAAGCACCAAATGATAGGGTATTCACTAAGTGAGATGGCACAAGGCAGCTGCTAGTGCTCTAAACGTGGTGGGGAGACCCCCAGGAAGCCCGGATTCACACTGTGCTTCTGCCATCTCATTAGCCTCCCCAGCTAAGCCTTTGCAGGACAGTCTTCAAGCCTACTGACATTTGTTCACAACACCCCTTCAAGCAGTCTAACCTCCCTGTACCATTGTCCCACCATTGTAACCTCATACTACCATGGGTATGAGGAAAAGACAGCTAGGCATTACTTTTACGACGTCAGTGATTAGTAGGTAGAGGTTGGTTTCTTCTGCAGCCTGTTGAGAGAAAATGCACTAAATTCTGAAAATGTTGTGATCCAAATCTTTATGAGAATAAATCATTCTTCACTTACTGGGTACCAAGTCTCCGGTAATTGCTTATTGAAAATGCATCAATAGTGAGGGCATTCAGAATTATTGCTGGGTACAGGATATATTTTTCAAAACACTGAAGCCAAACATAGAGTCTTTCAAACCACATTAAATGGGCAACACCTGAAAGAAATACAAAAACCACTTAGAACAGCCAGTGACAAACTATTTTTCCTGAGGTACAGACTTAATAACAAGTAATATTCCCCCTTCAGTTGAAAACTGCTGACAGAGGACCCAGGAACTGGCCATCGTATAGGATTTCTCTCCAGCCATCAGCTCACAGCTGTGCTGCTGCATAGTTCAACCCAATAATGCATATTTATGCTGGTCGGCATCCGAGTCCCTGAGTCAATCGACTTCTGCAGATAGATTACTGGCACCAGTGTAACCCTGTCACAGAGAGAGTGTCAAGTTGTCACAATGAGTAATGGTCGAATGGGTGCAGGATTGGAAATAATCCCATGCACTGCTTTTGCCATTTGGGTGATTTCTAGGGCTGGAGCTGGGTTCTGGAGATTTCTTTTTACTCTTTAAATCATAATCAAATCCTTGGACAGCATACCTAGTGCAGAGAAAGCTGACCCTTGAACCTATCATACAGGAACTACTAGATTTTTCTGATCCTTTATGATGAGGGAGGAGGGGACAGTGATGTCTATTCATTACGGGCTAAGGTTTTAAGTGAAACCGATTTGGATTTGCCTTCGGTCTCTGCCAACTCTTGCTTGGTGCATGTCTCCCTGAGTCCTTTTTCTGTGTCCCACCCATCCGCAGAGACTGCCATTGGAAAAGATTCCTCCCGCTCTGCTGTCCTCCTTGTGTGTCATTCATACTCACAGCATCTCTCGTCCCTCTCACTAGCTTTTCTTTTTGGGGAGGAGCAGTGACTGCTCTCCTTGGTCACAGCATAAACTTTGTGGGACACATCAGGAGTGGTATTATGACTAGATCTAAAATGCCCTGCCTGCTTTCACTTTGGAGGTGGGGCTTAGTGAGAGGTGGGGTCACTGTCACTGGAGGGGTGAAGTGGAAGAGGCATTCTTGTCCTTGGCCTTATTCTTGTCCTCCTTCCTCTGTTTCCTAGCTGCTATGAAATGAGAACTTTTCTTCCATCAGGCCCTTCAGCCGTGCTACTTCTGCCTTGAAGCTGGCTGCCCTGGACTCATTCCTCTGAAAACCAGAAGCCAAAACAAATGCCTCCTCCTTGAAACTGTGGTGTTAGGCATTTGTCTGAGAAATGGCAATGCTTAGAGATGCAATGAATAACTCTACATCATAAGATGGACTTCAGGTTTTAGCAGTGGCTAGGGCTAGATGTTAAGGCTTACATCTGAATAGTCTCCCAAATCTTATATTCGCAAGTGGGGCTGGTGGGAGGTGGGCATATTGGAGGCATGCCAGGAAGGGTATGTTCTTGTGCCCGGCCCAGGCCTTTCCTCTGCTTCTATGTGCCACGGGTGAGCACTGTGCTTTGTTGTGCCTCCTGCCATGCCTTCTACCACAGCCTTTCTGCCTTGGAATCAACCATGGGCTGAATACATTAAGAAAAAAAAAAAAAGAGCCAAAAGAAATCCCTCTTCTTTTAAGTCGTTGGTCTCAGGTATTTTATCCCAGTGAAGAGAAAGCTCACTAATATGCATATAGAAAGCTCTCTTATAGCCTCAGGGGTCCAGATCCTCTGCTTCTGTCTCTGAGAGAGAAGTACAGCCAAGGCAGGATCTGGCTCCCAGGGCCCAGCCCTCCCCTACATGCTTTCAATCTGCCATAAGCCAGAGGCTGTGACAGGCTGGATCCTCCAGCAGAGTGGCCGAGGAGTCATCGAGTGGGTCCCAACCTCTCCACCCCACGTGTAAGGGGGATGGAGGCTTCATCACACCTCTGAATCACATTCTTCAACAAGTTATGGTTGGGCTGGGGAGATAGCTTGGCGGTCAAAGTGCCCAGGCAGGTACAGGAACCCAGGTTCAATCCCTGATACCACATGCTGTGCTGGCCCTGGAATCCCGGGCACACCGTGCTGGCCACCAAAACCAGGTGTGGCAGTGCACACCTGTAATCCCAGCTGGGGAGGCTGAGACAAGAGGATCATTACAAGTCCAAGCTGCATAGTAAGACCCTATACCAAACAAATAAATAAATAGAATTTTAGAAAACAATTTATGGTTAAAAAAAACCTTTGCATCCCAATAAGGGGGGAGAACTACATAATTTTTAATTGCTTTACATAGTTTTGTCTGGGTTATAAAAAATAACTTGTGACAGAGGCACTGTCACACTTATGACACAGGCTGTCCTCTCTGGGTCATTCACCCAAGATTCTAGGACAAATGATCTATTTCCCAGTAACTTCCCTGGGACTTTATGTAAGGGATCTCAGAAAGAAACAAACACACACATACACACACACACGAGATTAAAACTGAGGTTCCTACTTTCTTACATATTTTCAGCATAAGAATGTACTATCTCTGCAACTCAAAGACACAAAAATACTTTTACTTGATTAAAAACATGAAGGCTTGCATTCAGAAATCTTATTTGAAAAGAATTCATAGGGACAAGACAGTGAAGGAGACTGGGGAAAGCCTTTCATGACTTGGGAAACAAATGAGAACAAACACCTTACAAGGGGAGCAGTAAACAGAAGGGAGATGCAAGGAGGAATGAGAAGGATTAAAAGAAGTCATGGTGACCATTGAGACAGAGGAAGGGCTTGGGAGTTGGAAGAGAATTAAGTTCAAAGAGTAAGGATGAAGGGTAGGAATTCAACTTTGGGCTTTCTTCACAAACAATGTGTAATGTTTCCTGGGGCGGATTTAGAAATGTGCTATTTCACAATGAATGATTTTTTATATACAATAAAGTCAAGGTATATTATGCATTTCACATTTAGATGAAAGAGCTTCAATCTTTTGTGAAAGTACATGAAAAATAAGGAAAAAAAATTCTCAAGAATACTCCAAGCAGAAAATGGAATCTTGGGAGTACTGGTACCCTCACCTGCCACCCCTTGGGCAACAAATCCATCTGCAGCTCCATCCATACTTCTCCTCCTGAGGTCAAGCCCCTCCAATGCTCTGGACAGAGAGCTCCCCATCACCATGGTTGCTGAGGCCCTCCCTTCTCTCTCTCCCGTGTGCCGCCCCGTCTCTCACCCTACATCTTCTCTATCCACTTTTGCACAGCCAAACTTTTGAGAGGCTTGTCAATCCCAGGAAACTCCTCTTCCATGTCTTCCGCTTACTCAGGAGCTTCTGCCCCTGGGCTTTTGGAGCTATGCCAGTTCAGAACTGCACAGGGCCAGGCCCCTGGTGATCTCCTAACTGCCACAGGAAGGACACATCTCGCTCAATCTTATTGGAACTCTCGGAGGTGTAAAAATCATTGCTCCTTCTTTTAAATACTACCTCCCCCACTCCTTCTCCTATACTCCAGAAAACTTCAAATACAACACGCCCTTGTTTGAGAAGCACTGAAAAAGAACCATCAACCCCCACAGCCTGCTCTTTTTCACAGATTCTCAATACAGTGTAATGACTCTTGAATTAACTTGGGCATGCAGGCAACATACCTTGGAGCCCTAAATCAATTCTTCTTACTCATAGCTTCGTATTGGAACCACCTGGGGCAACGCTGAAAATCATTATCCTGGAGTGGCGAGCCGAGCCGCATGCTTCCAGGTGTAAATAAATTACTGGTTAAAATGCAAAATCTGGTCCAGCAGGCCTGGAGTTGAGCCAGACATTCTCTTTTTTTCAAGAAGCTTGTAGGTGATGCTGGTGCTGGTGCCGCTGTATCTCAGGCAGTACTTTGAGAACCAGACCAGCAAAACCAGTATCTTCTGAGAAGTGTGAAACATGCAGGTTCTCAGACCAGAACCGAGTGAACCAGAATTTCTGTGGCTTTGACCTACGTGAAAATCTGTGCTTTAACAGGCTCTGCAAACAATTCTGAGACAATGCCCTTGTTTGAGAAGCACTGTGTTGAACGGTCTTCCTCTGCACCTGCAGAGCTACATGGTCTTGATTCCAGGTACTTAGTTCTTATATATTGATCTTTTCCTTTCAATCTGCAATACTCAGAGCATTAATTTCTTTTTTCTAAAACCTTATAGTTATATAAAAACCAGAAGCGTAACACAATGTATAGCTACTGCAAAGGACCCCATCCTTATGCCCCATGTAAGAATGTTTTTCTTCCAAATATCCCACCTTCTCTCTCATTCCCTGATTTTCTCTCTGTACTGTATCATTCTCATTAGCATGCAAGCTCACTAAGATATCTTCTATCTTTTAAAATCTGATTCTTCAGAGGAGGAATACAGGCAGCTGGATTAGACAGAAATATTATAGGCAGTCAGACAGGGCCAGGCCCTCAAGGACAAGAGAGAAGACAAGGTGACTTTGCAACTCTGGAAGAGACAGACACTCCCATGTGGGCTAGACCTCAAGACAAAAGAGGAAACATAGAGGAAACATATATGCATCCCAAGCAATGGGCATCAGGGATTGATATTTTAAATAGGTATCAATCACCTTAAAAGAGTCCAAATGAGTCACTAGCACAAGCCCCAAAAGGAAGAGACCCTGTCCTGGATTCATGCTAGCTTGCCACGTGACTCGCTTCCTCGTTTGGTCCTGGATTTAATCAATCTTACCTGAGCAATGGTGCTTGTAATCTCATTGGTTGAGATGAGATAGTTCTGTCCTACCTCATGCCCACCTAAGCGAGTTCCCACGCTTACCACCTTAGGCCCGCCTCACCACATGGTTTTACTCTATAAAATCCCTGGAAGAGACAGCTTCCCAGGGACCACCTGCTCCGGAACCCCCTTCCATCCCTCTCTCAACCAGAAGCTTTCTTTTCCCCCCATAAATATATTCTGCTTATAAAAAAAAATCTACTCTTTCTTAACTCTACTTTTTTTTGCAGATATTTTTCTTTTTAGGTATTCCTTCATTTCTTTGCATCCACTTGTAACAATTGTGCAAAACATTTTGGCTTTACTCCCTTTCTCCACCACCTTATCTCCAATTCTCTTCTAAGTCTACTTAGATCCTCATAGAAACCATGGCATCAAAGTGCTTTTCTGAGGCCACCACATCCTCCACATTGGTACATCCATTTAATCCTGAGGCCCAGCTTGCTCTGCCTGCCTGCAGAATCTGCCCACCTAATTGTTCCCTCCTAGTAACTCCCTGCATGGTCTTGTGCAGATCCCTGGCTGTAAGTATCCTCAATGCTAAAGGCCTCTTTCTGGACTTAAATCAGTATTCCAACATCACTTTTAGGAAAAATCTGGATGATCACAGGAGACAGAATTGAGCAGGGGACTCCTGGAAAGCAGCATGTGATTTAAACATCATCCTTTTAAGCAGTATCACCCAATCATCTGAGTTTTTAGGACAGATCCATTTCCTACTTTTTCCCCCACACCTACTACATCCAAACTATAAGCAAATCTTGTTGGCTCTACCTTTGAAATCTGTTCCCAAATTTAAGCCCATCTCTTTCCTCTGCAGCATCCTTTTGGGCCTAGCCACCATCATTTCTCATCTAGACCGATAGCACTTCCCAAAAACTAGCCTTCCTTCCAGAGGCACTTTCAAGACCTTGTCACAACCCATTCCAGAATCTCCAATGGCTTTCTAGTATCACTGTAACAAAATCTGAGGTAAACAAGTTTTACTCAGGTGATCATCAAAAGTCCATGCTTCCCTTAGTGTAGAACTGGTGCCGGGAGGTGGCACCTTGCTGGGGCTTATGTATTCTGGTTGTCTCTATGAAAGAACTGCTAAGGCTCCTTCCTGCCTAGGATTGCAGCAGACACACGTGTATCACCTCACGTGGAGGTGCTAACCATGGGATGTGTGGTCCTCCGTGTAGCTTCTCACTTTCTGATGGTTCAAGAAGGTGAAGATTCAACGAAGACCTTAGAAGTACACTACATGGCTCCCTAAGCTACGGTGGCCCTCTACAGTGCAAGGGACAGACACTTTGAACCAAAATTCCAATAGAGTTTGGACAAACAAGAAATACGTTTTTACTTTGTGTTATGGTTTTTCTCTTTTTCTTAATTAAGTTTATTGGTACATTTTATATATAATGATCACATTCATCACAGGGAATCTGTACCTGTACATTTATATACCGATTCTTCTTTTCTCCCCATTCCCCACCCTTGCTTCAACCTCTCTTCCCCTCCTTATTTACAATACCTTTGTTTCCAGTTTTTCTTTCTTTTCTCCATTTTCCTTTCATTCCTTTCTCCCTCCCCCATCGCTAGTTCCCCTTCCCATGTGAACATTTTCTTCCCATTTCACAATATCTTTTTACATTTTGGTCCTTATTTACACTTTTGGTTTCTACAAAAAAAACAATCTTGCAATTACACACATGTCTGATTTGTTTTACTTCAGAGTATGGTCTCAAGGCACATCCATGTACCTAGAAATGTCTCAAGTATATCCTTCTTTATGGCAGAGTAATACTCCATCATGTAAAAAAAACCCCACATCTCCTTTCATTAATCAATGGGCATTTGAGCTGTTATGGTTTTGGCCTAAAGGGTCTCACAGAAGTCTCATGCATTCAACAGTGGGGTTTTTGAAGTGTGATTGGATTATGGGAGTGCTACACCTGACTTTCACTGGGAGGTGGGGCCTGGCTGGAGATGCGGCTGGGATGTGATCCAGAAGGATCCGTCTCCCACCCTGGCTCCTCCTGTCACTCTCTGTTCTCCTGTGGCTGGATCTCTCACCAGCCTGTTTCTGAACTTAGGCTTTCTAACAATGAGCCGAAACTTGAAACTATAGGTCAAATAACCCTCTCTTCCTTTCAGTGACAGGCACTAGGTATTGCATCTCAGCAGCAGGAAAGCGGCTTGGACGGACTCTCGTGCTGGGAGTACTTTGGTGCTGGGGCTGCTGCCGTGACCACACCTCACCCCATAGTTCAGCAGCCGCCAGGACACTGCTTAGCCACCAAGACCTGGGAATATCTGGTAAGATATTTGCCCTCAGCCTGCATCCCAAATGATCACAGATTGCAAGTATCAAGTCCAATTCATGTCATGGCAGCCCCTCGGCCATTTAGAGCCTCAGTAGCTTCCTAGCCGTATTTCCAACTGATTTCTCCAATGCTCACTCTCCTTCGGCCTGCAAGTGTGGGGATGGTCCCTTAACTGAGCGGCCAATTTTGCCCTTTTCGGGGACTTCCCACCTACTGTGTCTTACCAGGGATGTCCTTTCCACTGGTCTATGTGACTCTCTCTTCCCTTCAAGTCTCTGCTCAAACTTCACCCTCTGCCTGTGTCTTCCCGCCACTGCCCTACCTAAAAGAGTCTCTTCTTTTCACAATCTATTTTTCCTTACAAAACACATCTCTGTCTCCTGTCTTATTTGTTTACTTATTTGTGTACTTGTTTAGCATCTGCTCCCCCGAGGAACCCACAGCTCCCTGAGGACGAGGACTTTGTTGCCAGCTCTAGACCTGGAAACACACTGTGTGTGAGACTCACCCACAGCTCTGCGTGTAGCTGTAGTTTATTCACACGCATCTCTGTAGAGCAATGCATTGCGGGACCACGCATGGCTTGTTTTTCCAGCACACTGTGGATGGGCGTCTGGCGGGGATCTAGCCAATGCTATTCACGAAGACTGCCACTGTGGGCATTCCTGCACGTCTTCTATAAACCCGCATGCAGCTATCTGTGCAGCGTGCACCTGGCTGGGGAGGCACAAGGCAGCTAGCTGTGCTTTGAGCATCTCCAGGAGACTCTGCCAAACCTTCCTGCAAGGTGACCGTGCCACTGCTCGCTCCCACAGGAGCACAAAAGGACCCTTGTGCGTGCCCCACGTCCTTGCCAAAGCACCTTTTCATTTCAGCCATGCTGGTTTCCTATTAAGGTTTCATCTTATATTTCCCTTATGATTAATCTCATCAAAAAGCTTCTGTGTCTAGTGACCATTTGAACACACACTTTTGTCAACTACAATAACTCATCCTGCCCACTGCTTTCCTATTGGATTATATGTCTTCTGTTTACTGGGTTTTAGTTCTTTATACATCCTATGTCTGCATCTTTAGTCAATACATTGAGAGACTATCTCATTTATGATTATTTTTCATTTTAATAGTATTTTATAGTTACAGAAAAGGAATGAATTAATATGTCATAACTAACTTTTCTTCCTTTTAGGGACTTTTAAGCCTTTGTTCTCCCTTTTTTATGTATTTGCTACAGGGTCTCACTTCGCAGCTTGGGCTCAGAGTGATCCTCCCATTTTCAGCCTCCCCAGCGCTGGGATTATAGGCATGTGCCACCACCCCTGGACTTGGTGGCTGGCTCGGCATGCTCAAGGGCAGGGCCGGTGCAGCATGTGGTGCCAGGGATCGAACCCTGCTCCTTGTGCTTGCCTAAGCAGGTGCTTAGTCTACTGAGCTATCTCGCTGGCCCAAGCCTATGTTCTTTTATACTTTTCTGTAACCACTCTTTTTGTTTTATTTTTGAGGTGTAGAGAGCTACAAACCCTCTGGAACTGGTTACCAAGTATACAGTATGGGACAGGTACCCAGCACCACGTTCCTGCTTTATCATCTGAATGACTCCCACCATCGTGCCCCCACTGCCCCAAACATGATGCTTTTTGTGCCTCTGTATCTCTGGGTACTTTCCTGTAATGCTCCTCAGGTTTTCCTGCTAGAGTAACTTCTAATCTTCTCCCAGCATCAGCACGCTGCCATGTGGGCCCTGCTTCCAACACAGCCACTGCCATCAGCTACCAGGTACATCTACAGTGTCCACTGTCAGCTGATGGTGACAGTCTAGAAGAGTGACTTCTAATGGGTTGTATGACTGCATTTAAATGTTTTATAGGCAGTATACACCCTTTCGGCCTACTGTCGGCAGACCTGTCACTTCCCCCATTGGTGCTCTGTCTTACTGTGGTATACCCAGTACCCATCAGCTGTCTGCTGGACACTAACCTAGGCCTTATGCACATATTATTTTGGATCTCAAGACAAAGCACCTTATTCCTTTGTGCCAATACTGGACTGCTGAATTCTACAATTTTAAAACTTGTCACAGCAGAGAGTAATTATTCATTGACGAATTAATCTTCCCACTAGGTTTCAAGTTTATCAAAGGCAGGTGTTCTGTCTTATTTGGTTTGATGCTTCAGGTACATAGTGAAAGGCTTGTAATAGAGTTGGGGTTGTGTACATGTTAGTATGGTCTTATTATCATTGTTAGTGGTTGGGAAATTCTAGATAGTGAAAATGAACAAAGATAGACACACAAAAAAGCAACACTTGGAATTACTTTTTTAATTACAAAGCAAAAAGATCTCTAACTACATAATATTAAACACCATTTTCTATTTTAATCTCTCTTAAGGTGCATACACTTAGTGCTAGTTTTCTTTCTACACAAAAATATTTTTTCTGATTTCTCAATTTGTAAGCTATCAACAGTGTCAGCCTGAGGCCATCACATCAAATACAATTCAGCCTGCTCATAAAAATATGTTTACAGAGTTCCATCAATGTTTGTCACCAATTTAGAGAAACATGACAACCTCAGCTAGATTCCTGCAAGAAATGTGAACGAAGAGAAACAGAAGTCAATCTTCTCCTCAGTGCTATTAGAGAAACATCTGCATTAAAGGCAATGTGGAGAGGCCCATCGCGGAGGAGAACCCAGGAACCATTTGGCTGGGGAGGGCCTGGCAGATTTTCACAAGCTATCATATTTGCTTTGAGAAAATGATATTTTCCAGTGGTGGAGATAAGACTGATTTGAGTGGAGGGGCATAATCCCATTGCAGTCTAAAAAGATTTGCTGCAGATCGGGATAACAAAAATAGGTTTTCTGTAGGAATTCCAGCTTGCACACCTCAGAAACACATAAAGCAATGAATTTCAATTAAAATGGAAACCACTGGTATGGTCTGAATTTGCCATCCATGCCTTTCCAAATATTTGAGAGTGAAATTACTTGTTCAGTGAGACTTTAGCCATCTGAGCTACAGGGGATGTACATGGATGTGCGTGAGCCTGCAACCCAGGCCCTCTTTAGGGGATGAGATTAAGATATTCAGGCCCGGGAGACACAGGAGTTACGTACTGCTTTGTCCTCTAACTCAGGAACAGGCTGCTTCTGAGGTCTGCATCTACCACAGCCAGATCACAAACATGGAGGATGGCTGAGGCCAGGAGACTTAAGAGATGATAGCCAGGTCTCCAGTTTGGAATAGAGCCAGATGACAGCTGTGAAGGAGCTCTGTCTCAGGCTTCTGAAGAAAAAAGAGCTAAAAGACTACAAACCAGCTAATATATTAGTTAAGAAAATTTTATTCCCTTTTAATAGGGCCCTTACCATAACAGAGAAAAAGAACAGAAAAGAGCAAGGTATGGGGATGTATGCCTGTCACCCCAGGGTTCCGGAAGGCTCAGGAAGGGGGACTGCAAGTTGGAGTCCAGCCTGGACAACTTAGCAAAAGCCTGTCTCAAAATAAATAAAGAAGAGCTATGGGTATAGCTGGGCTCAATCCCTAGTACCTTTCCTCCACCACCCAAAGAAGGACTATGTGGTGAGAACTAGGTGGAGCTGTGTAAATTGGCTCTTCCGCACTACCCAGGCACCACCGCAAAGGCAGTGAAGGCGTGCTCACTGCTGTCTGAGCATGGCAATGAAGCTGCCCTACACCTTCTCAGGATGGATTCTGGCTTGACTACAAGCCCAGGTGAAAGGGGAGCAGGTGCGCTCACCCTGCGCTCACCAGTAAGCACCGGGTGTTGAGGGAGGTAGTAATTTGGGGAAACATCATCCCAGGGCAGAGTGCCAACAGCTGAGCTCAGCAGAGGAGGAGAAGGGTGTGGGGAAGTTAACATAAATATTGGAATGACAGAGCAGCAACAAGCTCCAGAGGTCAGCAACTCCTAACCTCTAAGTTCAAGTTATGTTCACCCTGCCTAATGTCAGAGAATTAATTTTACTTTCATTCTCACTGTACCAGTCAGTTTTCCCATGGTTGGTTCACAATGCCCAGAACTCACAACTTAAAAGGAGAACAGCTTTAATGTGGCTCATGTTTTCAAAGAATTCAGTCCACGGTCAGTTGGCTCTAAAGCAGAGGCATCAAGGTAGAAGGCTGTGGTGGAAGGAAGGCTTGAGGGACCACCTACAGTGTGGCCATGCCTCCCAGGCACCCCCAGACACACCCAGAGGTGTGCTCCATCCACCCCTCCAGCGGGGCTCAAAGCCTGTCCAGTTCACACTCCATCCCAACTGCTATACCTATGTAACTTAAGAATCTCTCTACCAATCTCTCAGTCATTTAATCTGATAAATGCTTCAATCTCTAGATAAGCGTATCTTCGAAGAGGCCAATTTATCCTGAATGTGTGCAGTTAAAGGAATAGAGAGACAGAAATGTAAGAGGAAGCTATCACAGAAGTACAAGTCAGGAATTCTGAATTCTCAGGAAGAAACGCAGCCCTTCCTCATGAAACTGTGTAAAGCTAACAAGAAGGAAAGCTTGCAAATGTAATAACATGATAAATTTGTTTCTATAGTCCTCAAACCATCGGAGTAGCCACACAAAGTTAAAAAGAAAACCTTTGCCATGATATTTTATAACTGGCTTTCTGTAATGCCCTGAATATGCAGAGAGACCATAAAAGACATTACTTGAGCATTATCATTTCTCTTTTCCCTGGAATATTAGGCCCTTGAGCAAATGAAGGCAAACTAATTATGCCATTTACAAGTTTATATATGACTCCTTACAATTAAAAGCTTTAGATTTTTTTAATGGGCTTTCAGGTTGTGTTTTATTTAGATGGTTTCGCTACTAAAATAGGTCTTTCTCAGTAATTAAAAATTAATCACAAATCCTCAGGATAGTTTTGGCTTTAGAAAGATAACCTTGCCCAAATCTCATTCTGAATTGGGATTTAAGCTGTGAGGTGCCAGGATTTCCTGCTTTTAAGGAGCAGAGAACCAGATGCACTTTAGCACGTGGCAGTGAGACAGACCAGCGCTCATCACCCCACCGCAAAGCGGACTGGACACAGCTGACTGTTGCACATCCTCGTCGCAGAGCGTGAGCAGCTCACACTCACCTTTCCGGTGGGCCGAGGCCAACACGGCAGAGTCCTCAGCACTGACAGGTACGCATGTTATGAACTGAGGGTCGTCATTGCTAATGTGGGGAAAATCCTATCACCCTGCTGCATGGAGCCCTCAGATTCTGCTTAAGATAAACTCCAGCTCTGTGCTCTTGACCAAAAAGATAATTTGTGCTCTCCATGGCTTCTGCCATTCCTGGAACCCTCTTCCTTCCCTCTGCCAGCAGACCCTGACTTTTCTCTCAGACAGGAAGGGGTAAGGGATCCATTCTTCCCCTGCCGGCCACACACCTCATCACACACATGATGGTGGGACATTCCCAGGGACCCAGAACAGCCTTGGAGCTCTGGAATCAGATGCCATGTTCCTTAGCTGTAACTGTAGAGCTAAATTTCAAAAGATTTTATGTGTGTTATCTGGTTTGATTTAATCCCATAGATTAAATCTGTATAATGAGTCATTCAGAAAATACTATTACCTATTGACCAAAAAAAATCTAAACTGTGTGGCATGGAAATCCAGATTGTGAAGGCCCACCAACTTGACATCATCATGGGTGAAATGAGACACAAAAGCAAGGTTCAGTGACCAGACTGCAGAGCCCTAAAGCGAGGGGGAGGATGCACTCATGGGGGAGGGCATACTTTCTGCTTCTAAAGACTGCGCCACAGGCAGTAGATGCCTTGTGTCAGTTCCATTCCTCCACAATCCTCTGGTATGGGACCCTTAATTATGGACTGAATCACAATGTTAAGTACAGATAATCAAGGACTGAGCCAGTACGGCAGCCCACCAATTTTATTCTAGGCCTTAACACCATAATTTCTTTCTGAAGAGTTTCCTGCCTAAAAAAATCCTAGTCACATACAAAGGACCAGGAATCAGAAAATATCAGATTTCCCAAGGCAGCAGTGAACTCTGCAGGATAATGTGACAGTGGCTTAGAATCCTGAAAAAGAAGCATCTACATTACAAGCCATCCCTGAAGTGCAGAGGAGAACCAAATGCTTTGAGACCAGGGCAGATGTTGGCGGGTGTCCTACGCACACACCACTTTTGAGGTGACTAAAGCTTGTGCCTCACTCCAAACCCAGGAGGCAGGGGGCAAAAGGCTCATAGCTGACTCTCGAATGAGTCTGTAAAGCAGATGTGCTGACAGGTTGCCTGGCAAGTCTGGTTCAGCAGTAAGAGTTGGTGACACAGCTCTTGGAAAGGTAAGCACACAGCACACGCATCCACAAACACCTGACATCTCAATGAGACAGGGAATGTCACCCTGGCATCCTATGGAACTGAGAAGTAAAACACTAGACCTCACAGTCCTAAGAAGGTAAGCATATTTGAACAATAATATAAAAGTTCTATTGGGCGGAAGGAGGAAGGCAATGCGAATGCTTTGGGGAAGAGGAAAAAGTAAATCCTGATCTTTCATAAGGTGAAGCCTGTAGGTACGTGAATCTGAAACATCAGGAAGTAACAGAACAAGAGCATTGTCATTGTTTAGAAGAATTCTCCTAAACATCAGAAGAAATATCAAAGAGTCAGAGGTGATTTTTTCCTGACAGAGAGGAGTCAGAGCTGGAAGGCGGTCTGTGCTGATGGGGGCTGCTGCTTTTTGTTATAACTTGTTCTATTTGATTTCTAACACTGTGTTAACTTTGACACAAACAAAAAGTACACTTGAGAAAGCAGTATCTTTCAGAACCACATCTGTCACACGCAGACCATTCGATCTGCAAATGGATGGCCACCATGTGCCAAAATGCAAAGTAAATCTCACTGAAGAAATACAAATTTGGGCTCATTAGGGAAGTGGAGAATTTTTTTACAATTACAATTTATATAAGATTATCAAGTGATGTGTTTTGTAATTTAGATAACCTTTTATTCATTTTTTCTAAGCATCCAAAAATAATAGCATACGCTGTTCAGGAACCACAAGGTTTTTCATACTACTCGGTCGGGTGCACACAGGCCCTGGATCCCAGCTGGCGCCTGCAGAGTCTGCTGATGGGGAGCCCTTCTGTAGGAGAATTCACAATGCACTCAGCATTCATCTGCTTGCAACCAATATTTATTAAAGACCTACTATGTACCAGGTACACAAATCCATATATGTTTCAGTTTATGTGCCTAGCCAACCAATTAGAAAACCTTAGCCAATGAAAAATAAAACAACAGTACTGCCGGGCATGGTGGTGCACACCTGTAATCCCAGTACTCTGGAGGCTACAGCAGGAGGAATGCCATGAGCTCAAGGCTAGCGAGGGCTACCTGTGAGTTTAAAGCCAGGCTAGACTACACAGCGAGATCGTATCTCAAGAAATAAAAATAACAAGACAAGAATAATAACAAAACTATAAGCACAGAGTAGGGCCCAAGCCCTCTGCGTCTCTGTATCTGCTGCAGGACTGGGTATGGCTCCCTGCCCCGCATCACCCATACTGCAGCAGGAACACAGATTGACTAGATTGTGGCTCTGCGATCTCAAGGCCTCTCCCGTGTCACCAGTTCTAGGGTGTGGCATCATGTGGGAAATCAGTGACCTTTTAGGTGACAGAATTGCACAGTCATAAGCATTTCTGGAGAGAACAAACAAGGAAACAATGAATTCTAGTGATGGCTTCATTCTCTCTTAGAACTCCACTAAAATCCACTTGCATGCTAAGAGTAGATCATTGAATCAGATTGCTTCTGTTTCACTGAATTTTGAAAGCCCATTAGTATCATATTATGGAAATTTTATCTTGGAGAAGTATGGGAAAATCCTATTATTTTCTTTTTTTAAAATAATATTATCTTGAAAAATTCTTGAATAAAAAAATTTTCAAAAGTTCTAAATTTTTTTATGACAGAAGTCAATCGATGAACTCATTGGCCTAAAATCACCCTATCATGCAGCGAAGTAGATTTGCTTTATTTTTAAAACACACAGGGCTCCTTTAGCATTTAGTCTAGAAAATTCTCTGCTTGATTAATAAGGTGCTATCTGTGGCCAGTCTTAGCAGAACCCAAATTCCTAATCTTTACTGTGAATTTTGTTTTAAAAATGCAACTTCACACGTATGCATATAGCTGTACACACAGAACCACAATTCCTTTGACTGTTCAACTTTACTCCATAGAATCTTGCTCATGTAGCTCAAATACAGTGCAAGGTGAAGAAGCACCAGCCTCAGGAGAGGACAAGGTCTCTAAGATAACGAACTAGACAGATGAAAATGTTTTGATGTGCTGTAGTCTTCAACTCCAGGTGTGATGGTTAGTTCCATTTCATCATAGTCTGAATTTTATAACAATTAGTTTGGCATCTCCACAGTCTACTTAGAAGTAGATGCATGAAACAGGCAGAATGGGGAAGTAAGCTGGAAAGAAGTACAGGCACAGAGCCCAGTGTGCGCTCCGGAGAGTAGAGGCGGGTGGGTGCTGTTCCAATGCAGTTTGGCAAAGCATCCCCGGAAGGCTGCCTCTGTGCCAGCATGGCCGTGAGCTCTGGAGGACCAGCACAAGTGAGATGGGGCATGGATCTCACTATGCTGTCAGACACCAGCAGCCACAGGCAGTGGAGTACATGAGAGGGAGGCTCAGGGAACAGTGAGAGGCTAGGCAGGCTTGTGTGCTTAAGAGAGGATTTCCGGAGTAGCTTGCTATTAGTTTGGAGAACTGAAGGAACTGCATTCCAAGCAAGGGGAACAGAAAGAAGGGAAAGTGTGGTGCATGGGTGGGAAAGCCCAAGAATGCTCAAGCTCACAGTGGAGGGGTCTGTTTCAACTCAGGGAGGGAAGCCTGGTGGCATCAGCGTGAGCACACGGCACATAGACATTACAGGACCTACTCTAGTGCAGGCACATGGCTCCTCTGCAGCTAAGGTCAGCAAAACAGCCTGAGAAGGAAAGCCACCTTCAGGTTATGCCTGTTCTTCCCACCACGCTCAGGGCAGCATGGGCAGCAGAAGGACTGTGCCTTGACACTACAACCAGGTTCTAGGCACTCACTGGCTATATTGGTGGGACCCAAGTTACATTTTGAAACTTCTCTAGGCTTCTATCTCTACTGTGTAACCCAGTGAGATTGAATTAAACTGAGACAGGGCAGCATATGTGCTAATGGAAATTGATTAGTAAAGTCTGCCACTGGTAAAGTCCATGGCTCTGTTCTCAGGTAGTGATGTCTGCACGGGCGTGGCTAGGAGCAGTGCACACTCCCTAACCCTGCCTATTCTTCCCTCTTTCTCAGAGGCAATGTTTAAGCACTCCTGTGGAAAGAATGAGCACAGTCTACGTATCAGAGGCTTGGGGACAGCCTGAGTTTCCTGTGTGAGTTTGTTGCTAGTGAAATCCCTAAAAGGAAGAGACTGGGAGGAGGAGGCAAGGATGCTCAGGACAAGGGTGCCGCAGCATAGCATCCTTGAAGTGCTTCACAATTCCATAGTTTATATCTTCTGCATTTGGATTTTTGGGTTTTCCTTCCAACACACATAATTTTGAAATAGAATCTATTTTTCCTTCTGCACCAAATCTGTCAAACCTGTGATTCTTGGCTGTATCTTAGCCTGCTTGTAGACAGCTTACACAGCCAGGGAGGAGCATCTATGAAGCTTGTGCTCAAACCTGTGTGAGCCAGCAAGACATCTCCTGGTGCGCTCTCTTTCTTCACTGAAGGCACGTACTTATGTAGGTACAAAACACGAAGAGGTAAAGGTACAATTATACCTATAAGTAAAGGGATAGGCTGGGCTACTTCAGGGTGTACGTGTGGACATACGAATAGGTAAAGGCGTGAATGTAAGCATGAGTATAGGTCAATGCAAAGGTGTAGGTACAGCTGGACATGGTGGCAGATGCCTATAATACCAGCACTCTGAGAGACTGAGGCAAGAGGGACACAAGTTCAAGCCTAGCCTGGGAAATTTAGCATGACCTAGTCCTAAAATTAAAAAAGGGTGGGATTGGGGATGCAGCTCAGAACAAAGGTCCTCAGCTCAATCCCCAACATCACTAAAATAAATAAGCCACAAAGATGAGGCACACATACAGGTACAGGGAAAGATCTGGGCATAGATCCACTTCAAAGTACAAGTATGCATTTGTATATAGAACATGTAGATATGTCCTTCTCAGAGCTAATGCTTCTTACCTCAAATCTCCATTAAATACTTAGCAATGATGTCAAAATAATACCCCAAAACACTCCACTAATTTCTCCAGAATTCAGGCATCCTAAGTTGAAAACTGAATGGGAAGCATCACCTCAACAGTGTAGGAACTAGTACTTCTCTGTGAGAGCCTCAATGGACACCTGCTGGGGGAAGGCTTTCTCCCCAAGCAACCTGCACATCTCATTACAAACGGCACTCACTCGGAGTCTGTCTTCTCTCTTTTTGTACAATAATAATAATTTTCATTTAAGTAGTGTTTGAAATTGTACAGAACATTAAAAACATATTTTCCAGCTTGATCTTTATGCTGAGCCTTGTTCCAGGAGTGAGAATTGTAAGACTCTGTTAGCAGAGCACCTCAAGCTCCCCTTCCTGTCCTTCTCTCCACATGTGAGCACCAGGAATGTGAGTCCTAATTATTCCTCCAGCCATCCCGTTTTCCACCTGGGCTGAGTCTCACTTAGGCAGCTCTTGCTACCACCCAGAAATGAACCTCAAAGACATGCTCTATTTTGGAAGCATTTCCAATATCTTTTTTGTATCTTTATTTTTTAAAAATTATTTTTCCCTCTTCCCCTTTTATCACTTTAATACATCCATGCTGTGAATCATGGTCCGGCAGCATCTCTAAGCTTATAACCCTGGGTCCCTCATAGATCATGTGCCTGGGTATAGAAACAACCTGATGACTCACAACACAACAAAAAGTTACAGCAGGCAACCAATCAACCTGTACAGTCTGGCAGCATTGAACAGCATGGTTACATCTGTGAACAGTAACTGCTGTTTAAAAACAGGACTAAGTCAGTCTGTCTCCTGTCTACTTAAGCACTTAGCAGAACTGCACAGCAAAGGAGACCTCATGGTGAAATTTCCAAGAGATTCCTTATCTAGAAGAAATTTATGTCTTACCCAGAGTTCTGAAGTCAGCAGAATTACCATACTATACTACCCTCAGAGGAACTGCAAAGCCAACTCAGTACAGATACAGGTATTCTCTAGATAAAGCAAGCCAGCTCATGGGAACCCAGGGGCCCTGGGCCTAGCAGCTAAGGGCCGGCCTGCGCTCCAGCCCCAGTACTGTGTGAAGTGTGGAGGGAAGATGGGCAATGCTCTTCTCAAGCCTGTCAGAGTAAGACAGAAGTGTAATCTTCAAGGCTGAACAACAGAAATTAGTTGTCCTGCAATATCTTCTTACTCACCCCCTTCAGCTATCTTGCCCTGGCCGGCTAGGATACCCAGAACAATACCTCTCATCCTCTTTGTCTTTAATTTGCATGTCTCATGTGCAGGGTCAGTGCTGTTTCCAGAGGACAAACCTGTGAGCCGCTGCGCACACCCTGCAGGCCACAGTGGGCCACCCTCTTCTCCTGGACAGGGCCGTATTACTGACCTGTCACGTCCCGCTGCTGATACTCTTTGCTCTTCAGCACGGGATGAGAGACCCACATCCAGGGGTGGTGCTTGCGGAGCTGAGGGAGCAGGTGGTGAGTGAGGAGGCCCACAGTGCCAGCCAGGGAGAACAGCACCACACTGAGAAAGGGCTGCGAGAGAGAAGGGCGAGATCTCATTATGTAGCTCAGGGGCTGGGGAGGGGCACCCACGGACAATGCACAGCACCACTGCCCCGCCCCCTTGCCAGCACCAGGGACCGAACCAGGGCCTTTGTACTAAGCTATAGTCTCAGACTATTTTTTGACACAGGGTCTCACAAGTCTCTAAAGTGCGAAGGCTGAACTCAACTTGCAATCCTCCTGCTTCAGCAACCCCCTGTGCTGGGATTACAGGTGTGCGTCACCACTCCACTCTTAAAGAACGCTCAGACTCTGAACATCATTCCTGTACATCATAACAAGATTCACACAGTGAGAACCTCTCAGCAGTGGGAAACTGGCTTGTGAAAGGACAGGCTGGGAGAATTCTGCCCGCTGGAATACATTTTTACATTTCTTATAAAAACAGGAATAACAAATTTAGCTAATAGGCTTCTTCCTCATGGAAAGCAGAGTTCATGAATGTCCCATACTTTAGTGTGGAAACAGAGACTGTCACAAGTGCCACAAGCCAGAAACCCCAGGGGGCCCTCTGCCTTTGGTTTCCTCACTTCAAACACTGCTCTGTGGTCCCGCGGCTCTGTGGCTTCTGTCCCAGCCCTGTAACAGTAACCTTGTGACTCATGGAAGTGTTCCACTAGCCAGGCTTTCCACCACCAACAGAGCTCCGTGGGGGTGCGCCATCACTCCTGCGCAGTCAGCACCTGTCCAGCTGGTAGAGATGCCCACGGTGTGGGCCGGGTTCCTCCTGGACACTGCTCCCAGTGCATGGCACACTCCTTGGCCCACACCTGGCACTCTGTCTCCACTCCCCGGCTGGTCTACCATGCCATACAGCCCCACACCAGCCCAGTCACCAAGGAGACAATGAGGAGACAAGAAACACAGCTCCAGAGGCACATACTCTCAGTGACAGGAACACAGTGCTCGCGCTGACCGCGAAGGAGAGGACTGCGACCACCGAGCAGACGACAAGATCTGATCGCAGGATGTCTTTCTGCAAAGAGAAGAGTGAAGCAGCTATTTTCCACTTCTCTCAGCGACTCTGTGTCACAGAGTGAGTTCTACAGCAGAACTCCGGCCCTCCATACACGGCTCCTCCAGCCTATCGTGTCCTGGGCACACTCTGGACATGCCACTCACCTGTGCTTTTACTAGTTCCTGTTGGAATTCAGGGAGACTGAGGCAGAAGGGGAAAGGAAATCTACTCTGGGAGATGAGTGCGAACCATAGAGGGAAGGCATGCTGTCACACAGCGGGAGGCATAGGGCTCTTCTCCACAAACCCAGACTGCACACAGAGGCCCAGAACGCTCCCCAGAGGGACCTGGACCTACAGCGTCTGACCACGGAGCTTCTCTTTGGTGTCAGGCTTAGGCTTTGACATGCCCGCAGCCTAGGAACACCAAACAGAAGCCTTGGACACATGTCTTCCATTTCAGACCAGACCGGATTTTACATTTTAAGACTCCAGTGAGTGTGAAAAGAGGCCACTTCCAAATTACTGAAATACACGTGCAGGACTCACAAATCATATGCAGACAATGCAGTATCCTATAACTTGCAAAGTATTTTCCACTACACAAAACTGGCCTGAGAAGGACTTGGGGGAAAGCAAAGTTAGAGCCACAGCTGCCATAAGAGCAGATCAACGCAGAATGGCCTGCGAGCCTCGGGGGACATAATACTGCTGACTGGCAGATCTAAAAGGGACACAGGTGACCATCAGTCCCCTTCTCTCAGTGAAGGCAGATTAGCTACAATGCACAGGTATTGATCATTTTAGGCTGTTGTACTTTTTCTGAAAACTCTGAAGCCAGTAAGCTTATACCTCCCTTTCTTCTACTGAAAAGGAATTACCCTTCTTAAGCAGATCTTTCAGGTGTTAGCCCCAGAAAAATTGCACACCAGATATATCTGCTTCCCAAATTTTTATTTTCTTGGCTTTTAAAAATTAAAACATGCGGTTCCTACATGCTATGTTGCTGGCTTACTGCCCATAGTAACAGCTGGGGCCTGGAAGAAGTCAGGGGCACGTTACATGGAGCAGTGATGGCCCCGACTGCCTTGGGGGACGAAACGGCCCGCAAGGCCGGCTTAGATCAGTCCTCGTTCAGTGCAGGGACGTGTTCCTCCCGCTGATTCACCAGTTACCTGCTAACATGTACTGATTTTCCTCTCAGAAGTTCACAGTTCACGTACAAGTACTCAATATAAGAAGGATCAAAGTTTGAGATCTTAGTTTAGATTTGTATTTGAGATTTCTTATTTTAGATTTAGATCTTATTTTAGACAATCTGACTTTACGGCGTGAAAAATCACTGGTTTTAAATTCGGAGTCCATGAACTGTTTGGGATCAGACATTTTTTTCATCAAAATATGACAGTTAGTAATGACCAAATTGCAGGTACTGTTCTGATTTCCAACACTGACAAAAGATCAGGCCATTCCCAGGGCAAGTCTTTACTTCACTGCATCCTCAGGCTACAGAAATATTTTAATTTTTTTCTATTTTTATTGGCAAGGCTTTCTTCATGTTTTATAAAAATGACTGAATGTTCATCAAAAGGGAAGAGTAACATTTTCCCAAATATTTTAATTTCAAATTGTGGCAACTGCAACTGACCAGCCTCCTGGTTAAAGGGACCATGGCAGGGGGTGAGGTGGGGGTGGGTGGGAGTGGGAACCTTTCTAAATTTGAATTTTTTTCATAGTTGAATAATATATCGGAATTCCACTGTGATCTCTGTCAGTGTTCCTCACAAATATACCCAAACCATCACTACAGCCTTTTTCTCTTGGTTACCTGTTCTTTCCATTCATTTCATTTCTACTTTGCAACTTTCAAACACCTTTGTTAAGATATAATTGACGTAAACACTCCTGTATTTTAAAATGCATAGTTTGATGAGTTGACAAATACACAGCTCCACAAAACCATTATGACAATTAAATAACTTCAGCACATTTGTCATGCCCCAAGGCTCCCTCCCCAGTGCACCCAGTCCATTCTGCTCTATGCTCTGTCCTCCTGGGGCCACTTGTCTGCTCGATCACTACAGCTTTTTTTCATTTTCAAGAATGTCACATAAATGGGATCACGAATATGTGCTCCTTTAGAGTATGGCTACTTTCATTCAGTAGAAGTACTCCGAGATTTATCAGTGTTGTCTGTATCAATAGTTCATCCCTTTTCATTGCTGGGTAGTATTCCTTTGTATGGATATACCACTGTGTACTTATTTCTCCCCCTGCAGATAGACATTTGGGCTTATTCCCAGTTTTATCATCATAAATAAAGCTGCTACAAATATTAATGGACATGTTTCTGTACCTGCGCTTTCCTTTTTCTTGTGTAAATACCTACAAGTAGAAAGCTGTGTTACCTGGCAGGTTGAGGCAGAACGTTGTTTTTTGTATGTATTTGGTACAGGGTCTCACTATGCCACTCAGACTCTTAGTGATCCTTCTGTTTTCAGCTTGCCCAGCACTGGGATTACAGGCGTGTGCCACCATGCCTGGTTTCTTTTTCTTTCTTTTTTTTCTTTTTTTTTTTTTTTTTTTGGTTACCAGGGATTGAACTCAGGCCCTTGTGCTTGCCAGAGAAGCACTTATCCCACTGAGCCATCTCCCCCGCCCATGCCTGGTTTCTGTGGCAGGCTCAGCCCACTGAGGTGCAGGGCCGATGCAGCAGGTGGTGCCCGGGATCAAACCCCGGTCCCTGAACTTGGCTAAGTAGGCGCTTAGTCCACTGAGCTGTCTTGCCAGCCCTGAGGCAAAACTTTCTAAGAAATGTCCAACTGCTTTCTAAAGCAGCTGTTCTGTATTCCTGAGGGTGACATGCGTGTCCTGAGGGTGGCATGTGTGTCCCTGCTGCACTGCAGTCCTGCCAAAAGCCTTGTTAGTGGCTGTGCAGCCCAGGGATCACCAAAGAAGCACGTGTTTTCCTTTCTGAGCCTTGCTTTTTTTTTTTTTTTTAATCTCTCTTCTGTATGATTTCAAATGATAAATCAAAAGTGAAGTTATCATTTATGAACTTGTACACTCATAATGAATTTGAATTTTTGTTATCATAAAGGTTGTCTCCTCTGTAATAAAGGATTCTCCACGTTCTCAGGATTTATTTTCCCCTATTTAGTTGCATAACCTGCTGGGAAATGGCTTTTAAGTACACTGGGACGTGGGCGTGCAATACTGTTTTGTTATTGAGAAATAACATGTACTTTTTAATCATCTTTTTCCCTCTGTACAGAGATGAAAGCTACACGCTGACTCTATTCCTTTAATAGCTGAAACAAACATTTTGACATGCAAACTCATCTGTCAAGTTAATCGGTATTTTCATTCTTCTCCCAGAAATTACTAACAATTTACGTAGAGTCCACGTCTCTTCCCGTCCAACCTGCTGCTCTTGCAATCACGTATCTTCAGCACTGTTTCACTGCGTTGTTAGTACACAGGACAGCAGGTTGCAGCGCGGTACCCGGGCGTGTGTGCGTGCGTGTGTGCGTGCGTGCGTGCGTGCACGCAGCACAGGGCGCTGGCTTCCTCCGCGCCTCCCCGCTCGCTCTTCTCTCCACCCTGCCCCTGATTTTCTTCCTCTTCTCTCACAGTCTCCCTTCACTTTTCAGTCATCTTTATTTCGATTCTGCATACGAGAGAAAATAGGTGATCCTGGACTTTTGGAGTCGGGTTTGTTTTGCTTAACACAACGATCTCCAGTTCCAGGCAATTTTCCTGCAAATGATAAGAGTTGGTTCTTCTTTAGCCTGCAATAATATCCCACCGTTACAGACATGGCAACAGTCTAGGTGTCCATCAGCTGATCAGTGAAAAAGAAGATCAGGGATGCAGCAACGCGTCAGAAATGGTGTCTCCTCCGTGTGAATCGCGCAGCGATACGTACAGGTACGCGGGAAACCCCACGGCGCGCTGACTTTTTTTCAGGTGCACACAAAGCGTGGTGCAGCTGGATCAGGCGGTAGGTCTAGCGTTAGTTTTGGAGAAGCAGCCACACTGATATCCATACTAACTAAACTACTTTAAGCCAACAACACACTGTTATTACGGTTTGTGCAGTGAATATGTAGATTTACAACTACCTTCTGGCTCTTCTCTTTGTTCGTTCTGGCAAATCAGGTCATCCATCCAAGCTCGCTTTCTGTTGAAAACTATCCTTCAGAATTATATTAACAGGCAGTCTCTCAGCTTCTGTTTGCCGGCAACATTTTTATTTTGACCTGGTCATATTTACTTTGAGTGGGTATGGAATTCTAGCGTGGCACTGACTTTCTTTCCAAAACGTGAGATAGTATCGAACAACTGCCCTCAAGCTCGCAGGCTTCCTCTTGACCCGGGCGTCCTGTCTGTGGCTCCTGGGATGGGACCTTGTTTGTCAGTTCCTGCGCAGGCTCACTGTCCTCGGTGCGCACCGTGCTAGCCTGCTGTGCGCTCCCCCAGCCCCCCGCCACTGCTCCCCTCACGCCTGCGCTGAGGACATGCGGCTGGCGTCTTAGGGCCGGTCCTCACCTCGAGAGCGTGGCTGTGCAGTGTCCCGGATGGCCCTGGACACTGCGCCTGGGCAGGCCTGGGCTTTAGTTTGTGCTCTCTGCAGTGGGAGAGCCGAGCCCTGGCTCAGGTCCTGCGGCCTCCCTGCATTCTTCTGTGGACTGGCGGGAGCTTCCAGCCTCCTCCTCTGGGCCCCTGTTGCTTCACATTCTTGCCCGACAGCTTCTTATTGTTTTGTCAGGGATTTTCCCCCCTCACTTAAGATGGACTTTTTGGTCTTTTAATCAGATTTTTGCTTTT
The DNA here is from genome assembly GCA_002564305.1 of Octomys mimax. NCBI lineage: Eukaryota > Metazoa > Chordata > Mammalia > Rodentia > Octodontidae > Octomys > Octomys mimax. Next base: position 2,336 of record NDGM011149935.1, on the reverse strand, counting down.
TGCTTTTAATCAGCAGAGTTTGGCTATGATAATTGATCTGTCATGATGCCAGAAACAGAAAGGTCCTGTTTGATTTCTCCTCCGCTCCCTCTCCCTTCTGTTTTCTAAAAACTCTTTAATCCCTCTCTGATTTACGGGTATCTGGTGAGGGATCAACACCTAAAATTCTCTTTTCTCTCCCACTGCTGAGCACCATACATTAAATAATCAATTCCTGATTGTGACATTTAATTTTCACATAATACATTCATCTAAATAACTTGTCTCCTTGCTGTGTTTCTCCGATCCACTAATCCCATTCTTTAATCTTGGATGGGTCTCCTAGTTTTCTTTTATTATTCAGTCTTTATAATAACACTCTTATTTCAAAGTGCTAAGTTTCCTTTTCTTATTTTTTCCTTTCAAGTTGTTTTAAACTATTAACAGCTATTCTTCTATATAAACCTTAGAATCTCTTGCTAACACTGTGAATTTAATTCCTTTGGAACCGTTTTGAACAATATTAAACCTATACATTTATTTTAAAAGAATTGGCATTTTATAAATCTCAGCCTTCCTGTCCAAAATCAGGCGAGATCTATTCATGGCCACTTATCGAAGGCTTCATTTACATTTTAATAGACCGCTGCCATTTCCTTTATTCAGGACACTGCTTGTTAAAACCACTCCCCCTACCAATTCATGTATTTGTTGCATTGTGAGCTGGATTCTATTTTCTAAGATTATTTCTGGTATGTTAAAATATTCTTGGGTTTCTAAATTTTCTCATGCTATTTATAAATCTTCTCATTAGTCATTATTGATTTTAATAAGTTTTTCTGTGCATTCTATTTATATATAATAATATAATCCACCTTTTTTTCTTCTTTCCTGTCATGCACTGGCCAAAACTTGTAAAGCACTCTTCAGTGATGTTAATATTTTGCTCTCTATTTTAACGGTAAGTTAATATATGTTTAGCCAAAAAACATATTCTTCCTAGTGTACTAAACATTTCTAATGCACCATGGCATTTGTCCAGTTCCAAAACTCCAAATGGAAAAGGTTTGGACAGCATGGGAACTGGGAAAATCTAGATTTTTACAACCAATAGTTTAGAAGAAGCTGGTTGAATTTTACACATAAAAATTAGGAGACTTTTGTTTTAAAAGTGTGAGTTTCTAGCAATGAAGTTAAACAGATAGAATGGAAGTGGTTGATACAGCCATGATGCAGAACATTGGCCCAGGTGAAGATGAGGGAGGGAGGGAGGGAGGGAGGGTGAAAATTGACGAGCCACATGGACGGGGCAGATGGAAAAGGGCAGAGGCGCGCCTGAGAGCAAGTTTCTGCCCTCCTAACTGTGGAGTGTTGGTTATGAACTTGGTGCGTACACACCCTTACACACGTGTGGAAATGTGCAAGGTAATGAGTTCACGTCTCTTCAAGATCATTTCTGGAGTCTGTGGACATCCTGTGCAGAAAGCCCCAGAAGGCTGCTCTGGTCATAATATAGGTCCCCAGGCTCTGTTCTGGCCTTGAGATTCAAAAGGCCAAAGAGGGCTAGAAAACTGCCATCTAAGGAGGCGTCCCAGGGCTTTTGTGTACACATCAAAAATCAGGGAAAGAGACAGACGGACAGAAAATAAGAGAACCAGAGAGAACGACAGAAAAGCACCGTAAGAGTCAAGAAAGAGCATAATTTTGTACTTGCTCTGTGTACAAAAGGCATAATATACCAACCTGTAAAAGCAGAATATCCCCATTAAAATATTATAATTAGATCAGAGACTCTTCAGAAAATGAACACAGCCGTCCTATTAGAGTACCTAACAAGTGATGCTCCACACTGTACGCAGCATTTCAAAAGATAGGAAAACCATGAAAAGCGACGCCTAACCCATCACGTCTAATTATACTAATAAAATGAAGTCAGTGTCTACTAGGCAACTTTCTTGTCATATTTATTTGAAATATATACCTTATTTTTTTTATCGCAATAAATCAGCAAGTGGAGAGGCATCTCCATTAGTCATACAGTCAAGGAAGTCGTGGGGGAGGGAAGGCGTAGCTCTTCTCAGATGTCCATGGGGAGACTTTGGGGCCACTGTATAGCTTTACAGACCTGAATCTGAAGATGCTGGCTTGATATGTCCACCAAAGCCTCCTGGCATAAACATCAGCAACAGGTAGGCCATGGGTGCTATGTTTGAATGGCAATGTCTTTCTCCTTCCCTAGCTGCCACCTGGTCATCTCCAGCACCTTCACCTTCAACCTTGCTTTTAAATATGTCTCTGCTGGGGCTGGCGAGATGGCTCAGTGGTCTAAAGCACCTACTTGGAACAAGCTGAACTAA